>LBNU01001801.1:70583-105043 GCA_014162995.1 Artemisia annua | reverse complement strand
CAACATCATCCTTGCCAAGTTGATTTGTATTTATTTACCTATTTGGTCAAATTTTAGTGTGCATTTAACTATAAGCTCATTATCCTGAGTTACAGTTTACTGAAGCTAGTTGGAACTTCAGCCCATTTACTGATGAATGGGTCAAATTGGACAGTAAATTATCTCACAAAGTCAAATCATTGGAAGGGGAACAGGTCGAAAGGGTTGAACTCGCTCAAAGTTCCTTTGTAATGTATACAAGTATGCAAACTCCAATACTATTTTAAATTAACACTTTATTTATATGGAAATTCTAAGAAATGGACAAAAAGTGTTATAACTCAACCCACTCCAATCCAGCCGTTTGATCCATACTTGAAAAAAAAACACCCATTTTTGACCTATTACCTCAACCGCCCCGCCCATCTTGCCACCTATAGGTGCTACTAACTTTGGTTCACACGATTCTAAGTTTGTTGTAACCTGGGGGCATTTAAGACACTTGGCTAATACGCAGAAAAGTTCATATAATAATTTATACAGATGTATATAGATTCTTACTTGCCAAGCCAAACCATCAGGATCTCCAAATGCTTCTGAGGAGTCCATATGTGGATCTGAGATGCTCATTTGGGCCGACCTGAAGTTTAAGGCAACCCCGTGCTTCTTTAACATTTGCATGATTGCAGCATACCCGTCACGGTTGGATGAGTTGTAAAAGCCAGCAGTTAACTCGGTGGCATGACTTGCTGTCTTGTACCACCAATGAAAACCTGATAGCTGCCACGAATTAAGATATTAGAAAAAACAAACTCAATCAAACAATGATACAGACATATAATACACATCTTCAACTAAAATTAATGCAAATATAGTTATAGGTGAAAAGACCAAAGGTCAGGTGGTTTGGTTGAAGAATGAAGGATCCACAAGAATTCGGTTTAAAATAAAAAACAAAAATTGTACAGATCGGATCCGGATGACCCGCAAACACTAATTTCTCCACTAATTCTAGCGTGTTTATCTTGAATACCAATACAACAATATAACTGCGGTACTCTAAATCCTTGAAATAAAATGCTTTAGGAGGTTGTATGCATTAAAAGAGAGTTTAGGAGACTTTAAACACGTTTGAACTATTCACCTTTTAGCTAAATATTTGACTTGACCAAATTTGAGATAAACACGGCTCAAATCAATAGATACATATGTAAACGGGTTGATTTCCCCACGCTATATATAGTTATGGAGCAAGTTTGTGTACTACATTTTAATAGCTCCCCGCCTCCCCTAAGGGAACTTAGACAGATAGACATCAAACTTTTACCAAACAAGTACATAACATCAGACAACAACTTGAGAAACAAAATAAACTTGTAAATACGGAATCAAGATATAATGACGGGGGTTAATTGCTCTAGTTTCTATCGAAACACTTTGCAGAAAAAAAGAGTTCTTAAATAGACTAACCTTTGTAGTAATGCAAATTCCCTCAAAAGCAAGTTTGGCCAGAGTAAGAACCCGGTCACCATGGCTGATCAACATTTGAGAATACCAATCAAGAAAGAACCTACCATAATAGCTATCATAATCGCCTCCATCACAAAAGAAACCTGTTTCATGTGGCCTGGAATTATAGGATCCTCCATTTTCAGGTCCTCTGGCCCAGAACGGGTGCCCCCGTGCTTCAGCCGCCTTAGTCAAGCTCTTCAACATATATTGATCATAACACTGAACATTTATCAATTAAATATTTAAATTACAAACATTGTACATTCAGTCTTAAGCAACTTTCTTTCTGGTATTTACTTTATATACTAAAGGTGGCAAGATGAGGACACAGGTTGGGTAAACAGTCAAATGGGTTCGATTTGAAACACGTTCTTTCTAGCACAACCAGAAACAGGCAAGTCCGGTTTAGCTTGGCCCACAAACAATTTTGCCCATCTTTAGAATTGTTTTTGAAATTAGTAATGTATTAATTACAATTATAAAAAACATAATACGAGAAATGCTAAACTGAGTCTTCGAATAAAACGATTTAGAAAGTTGTATGCATTATAATGGACCTTGGGCGACTCTCACATCTTATAACATTGAACATCACCGTTATTTGAGAAAGTTATATCCAGATATACCTGAAATTCACCAACTCCCGGATATCTCCAACCATGCTTGACAGGATTGGAAGGGTATCTGAGTTCCCCACATGGACCCAATCCAATTTCGATCATCAAGATGACTCCATCTACAAAGAACTCATCAAACTCAACCCGGAAGCTTCTCATGTAGTCGAAGTAAACCTGCAACATTTTTGACAACATTAACATGCCACAAATAAACGGAAACTACAATTTGCACGCTACACCTATCATATCGTAAATATAATATAACCGGAGATCAGAAAATAGTACCTCTGAAGCAGTGCGGCCTCTTAAAACACGTTCTTTGTCAATCCCCCACGATAGGCATTCTGGGTTCCGTCTTCCTGATCTATCAGTGAAATATATATCTGGATTACTTCGACCAATCTCAGCCACCCAATGCGGTAGGGGTATACACACATCATCACCCACGTCTCCCCCACACTCATGGAAAGACATGACTACCTGTAAGAATTCATGTGATAATCACTAATTTATTTTAATATACAAAAACCATATTTTTATACTAGTAATCAGAAATACATGATGACGCGTATGGGTATAAACGAGCCGTTTCGAGCCAAGTATTGTCAAGCTCAAACTCGACTCGACAGCAAAAACTCGAGCTCGAGCTAGGCCCAGCTTTAGATTTCAAGCTCGAGCTCGACTTGTCATCTAAAACTCGAGCTCAAAACTTGACTCGAGCTCAATTATTTCCAGATTTAAAGCTCGAACTCGATAAAGAATCGGCATATCAAGCTCGACTCGACTCGATTTTTATGAAGATCAAATAATTACATGTATATAAAAGGGTAAAAGAATAATTATATTGAAGCTCGATGTTTATGAAAATCAAGTAATTACATGTATATAAAAGATTAGAAGTGTAATTTTAAAGCTCGCTAATGCTCACGAGCTGAGTATTTTGGAGCTCAAACTCGACTCGAAAGTATACTCGAGTAGCTTGAGCTCAACTCGTTTAAATCGAGTCGATTTCGAGTATTTTACGAGTCTATCTCGAATAGCTCATGAGCTGTCTCGTCTCATTTACACCCCTAAATTGACAATGGAGCATATTTAGTAAAATATTTAATAAATCATACCTGTAACTTGAGTTTAAGCTCGCGCACCATCTGAAATAGTCTTTTATATCCCTTCCAATTATACGCTTGGGGCTCATGTGCTTCAACTATACCCCACCAACAATCAACCATTACACCATCGACATTAATCGACTTCAAAACCCTTAACTGCTTTAGAAGGCCGTCCGGATCAGCAAGTTCACACTTCATATTAATTACTCCCAACTGCAAGCCAATTTGAATCATATTCAAACACCTCAAAACTATTGGCACCATGTTCAGAGTTCAAAATTTAGAAAGTATAATAAGGAACAAGTCCTTTAGCAGAACTATATCGAAAGAGTATGAACTTACAGGAAGCAAAACATAAACAGGAACATAAGGAGTACCAGCAAAATCTCGTTCTTGTAAGTTTGAAGGCATGTCAACAACCTAAACAGATGTAAGAGAACATCTTGTGAATAACTGAATGTTATATTTCTTTATTAACAAAAACATGTTACAAATACGGATATCTTAAAATTATTTGGAAAAAGATCATGTATGGAAATCGTAAACCAAAGAAATGAATGAATCTCTGACCTGCCTAGCATCAATGGTATCTACAGAAACTCCCATAAGGGGATCGTCATGACCATCAATCTCAACTCCCAGCATATTAGGAGACTGTGAACGACCACTTGATGAGACATCATAAGCTGAAGAAGAAGGAACAAATAGTCCTTTCATTTGGCATGCCTCGTCATCTATCCGAATTTGGGAAGCAGAAGAAATCCCTCCAAGAGAAGCAGCTTGGTTCTGCTGCGGTGGCAGTGAGGTCGGTGAAGTTAACACTGCAGTTGATCCACCAGCAGCAGGTCTCGCGCCCTATATACATTTAAAACATGCATTACCAACCTAAAAATGATCACGATCGGTATAAAGAATCAAGCATGGCATATACTTTGATAATAAAGTATCAACAATTGATTCTATTCTTTATGAAGCTATCACAATTCATAATGTTAGTTGTATAATTTAATGCATGTGTAGCAAACTAGACATGTATGCAATTATTGCTCTTAAAGAGGAATTTAATACATGATAGTAACATCCAGCAAGACATAATCATCTTATGCTCCATGTGGATAAAGAACAATGATATATCATATCATACATGTTGATAAGTAAAAATAGCATAAACATCAATACTACCTGTGATCTTGATGGAAAGGTGGTTCCATCAGGAAGAACAACCCAACCAGCTTCCCTCGCCAAAGCTGCAATCACATCATTAATATCCGCTCTAACTCTAAGATTATAGTTCCCATGTCTCCTAAGACCCGCCAATATCTTTGCAGTAATAGCCCTCCGTTGTCGCTCCCGAAGCTTCGTTCTTTCCTTTTCTTCACTAGGTCTACACCTTCTACCACCACCACCTCCTCCTTGCGGACTCATCTGATCTTGAAACTGATCATGAAACTGTTGTTGACGCTGAAACCCCTTGTTACTTCTCCTCGGTCTAACAACTCCTCCATCGACACCACCTGACATTGTTGCGCTCTTTTCTTCATCATCTTCGTCGTTTTCGCCTTCTTCTTTAACATCCAACCCCATTTCGTCGTCATCATCTTCACTTGTCCCGAATCTCTGCATTTCACTTGCCATTGAATTACACAGATTGGGAGTGGAATATCTAACGCCTCAATAATCTATATATTGAAGAATCGCTATCTCCCATAAACTCTGTCCACATGTTACAATCCGATGTCACAATTTGATTCCATAACACGAGCAAAATCTATCCATACTCTATACAACTAAATATTTCAGTTTATACAAAAAATAAATATATACGCAAACTATTGAAAACACCTTTCTGATGCACAACACTATGTCAGGTTCCTGGCTATAAATCGCACATGTTTTCGGTACGTTTAATTAATTCTGCAACCATATTATCATTTATTCTTCCAAAAGCTATAAAATTTTTATCCTAATTATTCAAAAGTAACAACTTTTAATGTACAACTTATCATGTTAAATCTACATTTCTCAACAACAAACCTAAAATTCATCAACCTTCTATAAGAAAGTAAATAAAACTTCCTAAATTTTCAACTGCAAACAAGCCAAAGCACTTCTAATCAAAGGATCACATTTAGCAACAAAAATTGTGATGAATCTCACATTTTTCAGTATGTTCTAGTAATTCCGCAACAAAATTTTCATCATTCATCCAAAAGCTATAAACTTTACATTCTATACATTCAAACGCAACTTTTTTGTAACATAATTAACATAGTCAAAACTACATTTCTCAACTAAAAACCCAAAATTCATCAACATTTAATAAAAATAAAAAATAAAAAAATAAACAAACTATAATTGAATTCTTCCAAAAGCTATAAACTTTAAGGGTGTGTTTAGTTGGTAAGAAATACCCCATTTTCCAGAAAATTTTTCATCGAAAAATGAAAAAGACCCGTTTAGTTAAAATAATGAAATATCATTTCTTAAATTGTAACTAAAAATGCAACACCAAGTTTTCCAAGTTCTTAACTCTTTCCTAGAGAAGAAAACCAAAAATATTTCTCTGTGCAACCTAAACTTTATATAAATTCTCATCATAATTTAACATGTCAAAACTACATTTAACAAAATAAATAATTAAATATCACATTATCAATAATTCTGCCAAAAATTGAATTATTAACATAATTTATCATACCAATTACACAATTCCAACATAAAAAATAAATAAATTTCACAGCTTTATAACAATTAGTAACAAAATATCATAATTGAGCATCGTCTCACCGTGAAATTATCATAATTGAGCATCTTTTTTATAAATTAAACGGTTTGATCTAATTATGGAGAAATTTGGAATTGATTTGGCCGGAATTGAGGATCGGCCGGAGAAAAACCGGCGCCGGTGAGAGATGGGAGTATTTTCCGGTGAGGGTTAGGGTTAATGGTACGCGTGTGAAGGATGGTTGTGATTAGTGGGTGTGTGTGGAGGATATGAAATGAAGCGTGTGAGTTGAGTGAGTCTCACACGGTTGGTGCGTGCGAAAAGTGTGGGTCCATGAGGATCGCATGTTTGTTATTATGATCATGTGAATTAACACTCTTAACCTCCAAATTTAACAACTTCTTCATCTTTTGTGGTTCATGCAATTTGCTTTTTTTTTTTTTTTTTTTTTTTTTTTTTTCTTTTTTTTTTTTTTTTTTTTTTTTTTTTTTTTTTTTTTTTTTTTTTTTTTTTTTTTTTTTTTTTTTTTTTTTTTTTTTGTTTTTTGTTTTTTTTTTTTTTTGTTTTTTTTTTTTTTTTTTTTTTTTTTTTCACCATTGTAGCATGATTTTAAATAAATCACTCAATGTCAAATTCATCTCTCTATTACTTACTCATTTATAGGGCTGAGCATCGGGCCGATCCCGACCAGACCCGTTCCGACTAATCTCGATCTTGAAAGTCACCTAAATCGTAAACCGAATGCCGACCCGAAAGTAGTCGGTTTTTTGGCCCGTCCCGTCCCGATCCCGACCCATCCCGAAAGTAGTCGGTTTTTGCTTGTATTTTGTCGGTTTTTTGCCCGTCCCGAATCCCGAAAATGCTAAAAATCCATCCCGAATCCCGACCCGAGAAGCTATTATTCGGTTTCGGGACTATCGGTATATGTCGGGATCGGGTCGTTTGTCGGGACGCGGGCGGCTTTGCTCACCCTTACTCATTTATAGCAGGTAAATACTAAAGATGCTTTATGTACTATTTCAAATAACTCGTTATGTTTTAGCTACTATTTTTATTCTCATTTAACTCAAATTATTTACAAATACATAACTAGTTCACTCTATTTCACATTAAAAGACTTAAACAGAGACGGAACTTAGTGGGACTCGGTCCACAAAATTTTCATCCACAAGTACATTTTTAACCCTTATACTGTCTAGTGCTAGACATTATTAGTACAAATGTTAAAAGAAAGTGTAAATTGGCCCCCTTAAAAAATACATTACAATTTGGCCCCTTCCAATAAAACTTGTCAAGTTCCGTCTCTAGACTTAAATACCATTTTGTTTTCTTCAACAACCATTACCACCACCTCTAGCTGCCAACACTACCATCATTGCTGGCTACAAACACCACCACCACATGAAAACCATGAAAATTTCATATGGTAAAGTCGTAAAAAAACAAACAAATTAATAGCAAATCTAAAATACACACTTGCTAATTACTGAAAAAGAGACCATTAACAAGCGTCCACGTGTATATGTTTAGAAAACTTTAGCATGTTCACACACATTTACTAAATTATTTTAAAGTAAACTTCGACATAAATCTTTGTGGGTTGTCAAATTTCATAAATTACATCCATGTTAGATAAGTTTGACCACATATATCCATTCATCAACAAATGTTTGCATCGTTTGTCCATAGGGATGAACGAAGCAAACGTTTTTCCGTTATTTTCTAACGTTGGTCTAACAAGAGAGGTGTTTTTGTCTTTTTGCTTGTTACAGGAATGCATTTTGCAGTGGTGAGTAGTAGTGGTCAGTGGCGGCAAAGACAAACATACATAAACACGAAAATAACATAAATTCATAAACAAAAACAAAATTCACCATCGACGGTTGGTGATGGGCGGTGGTGTCAACGCCGGCTCATAATGGCAACACTGATGGCTGGTGGTGGGCGGAAGAAGTAGCGGGGACTGGGGTTGGTCTAGGGTTAGAGTTAGGGATGGCAGATTTTGGATTTAGTGGGTTATGGATTGAGAGTTAAGGGTTTTAGATTTGAAAGGTTTTTACGAAATGGGTTTTGGATTGAGTAGATTTTGGATTGAGTTTATTATGAATGACGGTGGATTTTGATGAAATGAAAGAATCCTTTTGGAATTTTTTGGTTGAAAAAGATGTAGTGGTGGCAACGTCCGGTTGTGATGGTGGGGGTCGGCGGTGTTGGTGGCGGTCGGCAGTGGTGACCGGATTTGATAGAAGACAAGAGGAAAGAGAAGAGGGGTGTTTGGTTAGATTATACTTAGTTTGTGGATTAAAATGACAATAATGAGACGAAAACACCCCTCATGTTTGACCCATGTTAGCAGATAATTGGAAAACGTTTGCATCATTCGTCCCTAAGGATGTATATTGTCTAATGTTTGCTGACGGAGGAATGTATATGGCCCAATTTACCTGACATGAATGTAAACTATGAAATTTGACATACCACAAAGATGTATTTTGAAGTTTACTCTTATTTTTATTAAACTCTAATTGTCGTGTTCCATTCATGCATAATAGCTAATCAACAAGAGGCATTGACTGTTCAATCATTAAGTCCGGCCATTAGAAAGATTTGAGCAAACAAGAATAATGGTGAGGAGCAAAACATCCTCTCAAGTCTCAACCATAGCATTGTACTATCATTAACATTTACCAAAGCTTTAAGCTTATAATTGATATATTTCGAACGACCACAAGTGGAGGATAAATTTTGAAGTGAATATGTTTGCTAATGATAGTGATACCCATTGTGGTTAAAATTAGCATTTAATGAGCTCATTATTTTACATACGGTTTTCAAGATTATGATGCCATTAGATATAACCAAGGCCATGTTGTTTTTTTTTTGTGCAAAGGTGAATTTTATATATACTTCCAAATTCCTAATGGAACATCATATCCTACCAAAACTTCCTCCCAAGGCCAAGTTTGGAAAGGGAATATGTGTCTCATATAGGTACAGTCACACCAAAGAAACTCCAAGGTACAAGGTACTATGTCATTGTAGTGGTCTGATAGTATCAATAACATTTATAAGGTACAAGGCCATGTTGTTTTGTTATGACATTAGATTAAGATTCCTGTGATAAAATTAAGTTGTGTTTTTATAAAAGTTGCAAACTGGAAGGCCCAAATGCCAAATGCATTTCAGTATGCCATTCTGATATGTTTGAACAAGAAAACTGCATTAAGATGGTGTTCAAGGAACTAGTTTGCGGTTTATTATGGTTATTGCAAGTAAAGAAATAAATATGATATTCAATATGATTGTATGGTTCTTTTCACGTAATATGATGAACGATTGAAATCTCTTTTAGGTCCAGAGACTCTAAACGGAGAATCATTGATTTGTTCCTTAACTACTCAGTAACTACTTAGTTTCTCCAAATCAAAAGTATTCAACAGGATTATTATTCGACGATATAATTGAAAAGTTAAAGATGATATACACACAAAAGCTAGTACCTCTTAACATAAAACTTATTTACTTATTTCACCGTAATGTTAACATAAACTTGATACAAAGCCTAGTCTAAGTTAAAGACATCATTTGTTGATTCAGATCCCATGCAAATGGCCCTCCACCGGTTTCACCTGTATGAGGAAACAAATGGATTTAAATATTAAGATCATTAACACAGTTGAGCTGTAACATTTAAGTGAGACTTGAATAACTGATGCATCACACTGATTAGAATTTAACAAAATTAGACTATCATGCATAATTAGGCCTTAGGGTATATAAAAAGGGCAAATCACACACAATTTACCCAACTTATACCCAATTTCAATCCAAGGACTCCAATAATTTTTTTCTCAATTTAGTATACCCAACTTTTTTTTAGCTGCAATGTTAGACGATTTATAGGATACTAGGTTACCACCATCATACTTCATCTTTTCCGACCATCCGGCCAACTTCCGGCTTATGTCTAATTTTTGGTGAGTTAGACAGAGATTTGCACAACTGCATGATCTCGATTCCAAAATGTATTTATTAGCTAAAAAGGGAAATCATGAAATTAGTAACTAAAAGCTGATTCACTCACCTTTCGGTTTTCATAAAACAACGGTGGGTTTTTCTCTTCTTTTAATGGTTCTAGTCAAATATTCCATAATTTAAATCACAAAGTGAAATGGGAAAGATGCATGCTTTCTTAGGCGCTAGTACACCGATGCCACATTGATAAAGAAATGGGCCATTTTGTCCAAATTATGAACACTAAAAGTGAAAAAATGAGATTAAAAATAAAACTAGCCAGAAATTGGCTAGAATTTGGTCGGAGAAGATGAAGTATGGTGGTGGTAACCTGGTAACCTATAAATCGTCTAACATTGCAACTAAAAAAAGTTGGCTACACTAAATTGAGAAAAAATAATTGGAGTACCTTAGATTGAAATTGGGTACAAGTTGGGTACATTATTGTGCGATTTGCCCATATAAAAACTGTTAATCCGCATTGCATTCTATCATCACTTTATGTGATATCTCTAATGCTAATAGGTCAAGCAGGTAAACTTGAATAGCAAAAAGGCAAACAAGTAATATGAATTGAACAAACAAAAAGTCAAATGCATACTAGTATACAGCCAAATAGATCAGTTTATTTTAAAAGAAAAAGCAATATATACTTTACTACTAAAGTACTTGATCATCTTGAAACCGTTAAGTAATCGTAACTTTAAAGAAAGGCAAAAAAGTGCGGGTGGCCCAAGCAACACCTGACCTATTACTCTACCTGCCCGGTATACATTGTAAACTTGCTTACTCATAAACTTTTGTCCCAAATTAAACCTAAATCGTACTTAGATTTTAATATGCGAAATCCACAAGTAACAAGTATCAAATGGAAGTTAATAATTGGGAGGGGATGATATGTACCGTGCATTCTCTTGACAAACAGGTGAAACTCCCCTAAGTTATGTTCTTCAAGAAGAGCTTGATTGAGCCTAAGATAGGTAAAAGCAGATAAATGTCTACCATCTGGATCGTTCCTTGGCTTAGCAAGTTCCAATATCTTGTTGTATCCTTCTCTGCCATAGCAAGGAACGGCATTTTCGCTTGCAACTAGTATATCAGCATCCCATGCAGCATTCAGTACCTAAAAAGGGAGATTAGTACAAGTGAGACAAAAAATGACCGCAAAATAACGATCAGTGATCACGGAATTAACTACATTTGACACAACATATGATTCAATGAAATGTTTTAGACTTTGGCTGATTAGGAAAATCTTACAAATTCAAAGAAATCGGATTAATACTTTGTAAGGACAATGATAATAAATTTTTTCAACCTTTTTTGGAGAGAGGGGGAAAAAATAATAAAAAAAAAAAAAATAATAAATAAAAATAAAAATTGACCTTGGCGATATCAGCTAGTTGAGAAAGTTGTTGTCTTTGGCTGCAAACATGGTTTAGATCATGTTTGACTATCAGCCAGGTTTACTAAAGTTGTTACAGTTAAATATGACAATAAAGGGAATATTGTATGCCGAAATGGATATAATCATTTTATATAGCAGTACTGTTAAAGTTGGCAATCTTTGGTACATGTACCTAAAAATGGGACGCTTTGGTATATATTTAACTCCAACGGTACACACAGGTTCAAATCGAAACTCGACTAATATTCAAAGGGTTCAAATGGGTTAAGCCCAAAGCGTATACAAATGCATACAACCACTTAAATCACTTTATTCAGAAGATTAGATTATCCTTTATAATATAGGTCTCATAATCATATTTAATCAGTTAATATAAAGTTCAGATATCTGGACAAAAAATGTTAGTGAGTCAACCAACCCAACCCATTGTGACCCTTCTTATACTGTTGCGCTGACCATTTACCCAACCCACCCGACTTGCTATTACACCAGCATATGGAAGGTATTTGATCCCAAATAGCGCCTTTAATCATTTTAACTAATGAACTTGCATCAATGGGGAAAGCAAAATAGACTCATCTCATGTTACTAGTGTGGCGTCTATCAAGTTACCTGCCAAACTAACCCTTCAGGGTCTCCCATTGCTTCAGGAAAGCCCTCTTGTTGGTCCACTGTACATAACTCAACACATGTAAAGTTTAAAGCAGTGTCATGCTTCTTTAACATCGAAGCAATCGGACTATAGCCATCCCTGTTGGCCCGATTGTAAAAGCCTGCAGTCAGTTCAGCAGCATGGCTGGTAGTTTTGTACCACCAATGAATACCCGATAGCTGATCATCCATGAGAATTTCGAGTGAATATATAACAAATGTTAAAAACCCAACTGGTTAAACTTTGATCATTAATGTTGACTAGTTGACTTACCTTTACAGAAGTGGGAGTACCTTCAAACGCCAAATTGGCCATGGCTAGTACCCTGTCCCCATGCTCAATGAGATATTGGGAGTACCAATTAAGAAAAAACCGGCCATAAGCACTATCGTAATCACCCCCATCACAAAAGAATTTAGTATCTTGAGGTTGGGAGTTATAAGAGCCTGCATGATCAGGAGGTCTGCCCCAAAATGAGTGTCCCCTTGCATCTGCTGCTTTCTGAAGACACTTTGCTAGGTACTTATCATAGCACTGTAAAAAAAATCATATTGTAAATAAGAAAAGCAATTGATACGTATAAGTTAATTTTTTGGCAAAATGGGCAGGTTGGGTAACCCAGTCGAAACCAGTGAGGTTGGGATGAAACGGATCTCTTATTGTCCAAAAACTTATACTATGATTTTAATAAATATATAAGTGTCAAATATAATTACAACAAGTATATTACTACACTTTCGGTGACATTCGACTTGTTTTACATGTTTCCTTTTGAGCTAACTTTAACCACCCGTTAGAGATCGCACATAACCCAAAGTGATCCATTTAAGAGAAAATCAGATGAAATTTCCACCTCTAAACAGAGTTCATAATCAAGTCATATCAGAGTATCAGACTACCTAGTAGTGAAATACTTTTCTATAGATAAGTACCTGAAATTCACCGATACCAGGATATTTCCAACCATGTTTTGCAGGGTAAGATGGGTAATTCATCTTACCACAAGCACCTAAACCAATTTCTATCTCGGTTATGCTTCTATCCTCGAAGAATTCATTAAATTCAACCCTGAAGCTTCTCATATAGTCAAAGTACACCTGCAGATAGCATGCACAGAACAACATTTATCTTGTTAAATGTCACATAGAACTATGTATGCACACACCATCTACCAATAACCAGAGTTAATACCTCAACAGCGGTGCGGCCTCTCAAAACACGTTCCTTGTCAATTCCCCATGTAAGGCTTTCAGGATTACGTCTTCCATCTCGGTCTGTGAAATATATGTCGGGGTTTTCTTTACCAAGTTCTAGTATCCACTTGGGCAATGGAATATGAACATCATCACCCACATTCCCTCCACATTCATGAAACGACATAACAACCTGATAGCAAGTCGCAGCGATTATTACCATGCTTTCTAAATAAACCAGAGATTGATGGCATTTTGTAATACAAACCTGTAATTTCAGATCTAATTCACGCACTATCTCAAAGAGTTTCCTGTAGCCTTTCCAGTTGTACTGTTGGGGATTGTTGGCCTCCACAATTCCGCACCAGGCGTCAACCATAACACCATCAACATTAATCGACTTCAACATCCTTAACTGATTCTTCAGATAATCAGAATCAACCAACTCACACTCCATATTAATGATCCCCAACTAAAACAACATAAAAAACACCACTTAATATTTGCACATTTGTGTCAGGATATTATATCAGAAACAATTAGCTGATGCATTGCTAGAGTGCTTACTATCTCTTATTAGGTTTCTAGTCCAAATCGGACATTACATTCAACAATCTCTACCCAAAAATAGAGAGATGTCTTACAAAAGATGCAATAATATGGGATATAAGTGTTTTCAGAACAGAGGCAATAAAACAGAAAATATTAGAAAAAACTCACTGGCATCATAACGTATACAGGGACATGTGGCGTGCCAGAAAAGTCTCGCTCCTCTGGGGTAATTTCCGCAACCTGCAGAACGGATATAGACTCAGGTTAGAGTGAGATCACTTTAGCAAGTAACTACAAAGACCTTGCAATAGGTATGCATTCAGATCAGGTGTAACTGACAAAATTATGCTAAGCAAAAGACATCTTAAGATAAGAAATCTTTGTGGTGGATAAAGGTAGATACATAGGAAAACATTTGAAATATGTCATCATACAACACACAAGTCATTTTATTATAAGTACATGAATCACATGTAATCTAAGTTCCTTTTTGTTAAGATGGAAAGACACTCGTCATATTTGCAACAACTCTCGAACCTTGCTCATATAATATACTTTTCTAATATTTGTTATTTTTCATATGCAGCACACATATTTGAGTTCAAAATTTTCAAACAGATATTAAGAAATCTTACTTTTCTATCAGCAAAAGTTTCTGTTTCTAAGGTTTGTTATGTAGCTTTGACTAGCTAACATCCTTTTCTCCAAAAGCAAGCAAGTTACATTAGTTTTAGTGTTGAAAGTAGTCCAATTGTATCGAAACTCTCAGCAGTGAACTATTACAGTTTTCCATCCAATAAATGTTTTTATGTCCGCACAACATGATCAAAGTTAAGCTGTTAAGGACTTTTATGGATGGTGCTTCAGCCCGAGGAATGCCAATTTATTTGTTTGAGTAAATACGCTCATCGTGAAACTAGTTAGTACTTCAGTCCAAATTTACAAAAGAGCATTTTGACTCGTTAAGTCAGTTTCTAATTCATAATCCTAATTTTCAATTTGATAAAACACTTGTATGATAAATGACATGTAATGCCACATCAGAATAGTACTTAACTAAAGATGCCACGTGTCAACGATACCAGTAACAATAACAACACATACACTACTGATATAAAAGAAAAAGTACCAATTAATAAGAAAAGCATACGGTTACCTAGATGTATGAACTGAATCACTGTCGGCTGGGCGCAACAATAACTCTCGTACAATCATTCAAATTGTCGTAACTGAGGCTCTCGAAATATGAGGATGATGAGAGAATTGAAGTACGGAAGAATGTGAAAATGAAGGGAAAGACATTGTTGTGGTGGTGGCGCATTTTAGCAAAGAGGAGGAGGCGCATGTTAGCAACGGGGTCGCCATTGGAGGAGGTCATGGTTTGAAACGGTTGGTATTAAGGAGAAAGGGGAATTGAATGAACCCGTGATCCGAGATATTCATTGAGATTGACGAGTTTTAAGTCTTACGTAAAGTTATTACTTGCATTTCTGATATTTTTTGAGCGCTTTCACGTTCACCTACACTTTGCCAAAATATATTTATTTGTTGAAGCAAGAGTATTTTTACTTTAGCTAACTGTACGTTTTAATCTCCTCATACACAGTTCCGACAGAATTAACATCCAAATGTTTTTATCTCCCCATATCGTCATCATGGTCTTCAGTTGTCCCAAATGTTTGCATTTCAGTTGCCATTAAATTACAGCTAAATAACCTAACAAGATAAAAAAAAACAAAACGGGGCATAATCAGGCTTATATAAATACTTTGCTTATGTGAGTGACTATTACTATGTTCTAATAACTCTGAAACAATATATTCATGTGTGTTACATAATAATAGTAATATATATCATGCATAACAGTTTATAAAAATAGAGCAATTTCTGACCGTGAAATTGAGCATCTTTTGAATAAACTAAACGGTTCAATCTATTGTATGGAAGCCGGGGAGAGATGAGACTATGTAACGGTGAGAAGGGAAGGGTTATTACGGCAACTCGTGTCAAGTGTGTGTGTGTGTGTAGGATATCGAATGAAGCGTGTGAGTGAGTGAGCGAGATATTTAAAGTCGATTTTGCTTACCCATTTTAAGACGGCTATTAATTGCATTTTTGGTACATATGGTTTGGACAAATTCCAGGTTTGGTCCTAAAAACTTTGAAAGTGCAATGGACGTCCTTATTTTGAAGTTTGGCTTGCATGTTTGGTCCTTATCCAAAGTTAAATGACTAACGTAAGTAGTTAAGCATTGTGTTTTGAAAATGATTTTTTGATTAGTGTGTTTTTGAATTTTATCTAACTCCAATATATTCAGCTAATATATTTTAGTGATATTAGTCATAAAAATTTGGCAATAATGTTTGATGTGCAAGTCATACGACTACAACTTTTCAGTTAAGTCTTTTTCTATTCCATGAGTTACTATAGTAGAGTATGGGGAGTCATAACATGTTAAGGGTAATAACACCATGCCACGTCAGCGCCACATCATCTCAGCACCAAATAACATAACACCAAAAAACACCAGGAAATCATAACATAAATAACACCACTTTTTACAAATTTACAAATTTCACCCTCAACAATTTCATTAATTAAACATTCAAACACTATATTATTAAATATATATCCCGCTCATATTCGAATTTGAATTTTAAATATTTATCCCGCTCATATTTTAATTTGAATTTTAAATATTATCCCGCTCCTATTTGAATTTGAATTTCAAATATTTATCCCGCTCCTATTGTTTTAAACGGCTATAAATAGCATACCAATTTACAAGTTTTTTTCAAACTTCAAACATTCGAAATGACTAATCGTTGGTCAGTAGAAGAAGAAATCTTGCTAGCTCAATCTTGGGTTGCAGTTCATGAAGATCCTTACCTACAACGATGCATACTCTTTTCGNTATTTATCCCGCTCATATTTTAATTTGAATTTTAAATATTATCCCGCTCCTATTTGAATTTGAATTTCAAATATTTATCCCGCTCCTATTGTTTTAAACGGCTATAAATAGCATACCAATTTACAAGTTTTTTTCAAACTTCAAACATTCGAAATGACTAATCGTTGGTCAGTAGAAGAAGAAATCTTGCTAGCTCAATCTTGGGTTGCAGTTCATGAAGATCCTTACCTACAACGATGCATACTCTTTTCGGAACCGGGTTGTTATCATTTTTAACAATCTTTCTGGCGGTCCCAATCGAAACAAAGATATGGTGTCGAGTAAATGGGGCAGAATCAATAGTGAATGTATTGTATTCAATGGTATTTACAAACACTTGCGGCAAACAACCGCTAACGATCACAGTGTTTGTGTCACGAATGCAATGCGAACTTTTAAAGATCGCTATGGTGGGAAGAGCTTCAAATATGTTCACGTGTGGGAGGTTTTGAGAAACAACCACAGATGGGCTGAAATGTAATGTCTTGTTTCTCGTATCGTATTTGTTACTTATGTTGTATGTCTAGTTTTCCGTATCGTATCTGTTATATGTGTCGTATGTCTAGCTTCCCGTATCATATCTGTTATTTGTGTCTTATGTCTTGTTTCCCGTATCGTATTGTAATGCTCCTTTTAGGAAATGAATTTATTTAACAGAAATACTAAAATGTTACATAAACATCAGATAAACCTAGATTAAAGCATCACATAAATTAAAAACGATAGTAAATTAAAACATCACATAAACCTAGATTCAGTTGTAGTCCGGGTGATCCCAAGTCTGAGAGTTGTTTGAGTCGTAACCATCGTCGTAAGGATCAAAGCTCGCCAACCTCTCTGCTTCTAACTCAGCTTCCATCCTGCTCAACTCACACTCTTTGTCAGAGTTCCAGCCACTATCATCAACACCTCTTGGTGCAGATGAACTTGATGCACCTTTCTGTTGTTGTTGCTCAACCATAGCAGCTTCCACATTTTCTTCGTAACTCCAACGTATCTTGTTTGCTTTTTGGGCATGTATCTCACTCACACAGCTCCTCAATTTCTCAACAACGGCATGATCTTTGCGAAATTCAGCATACAAAAAATCGTTAATCACAAATTTTCTGTCGTCAGAAATGTGATTGCACTGATGGTATTGTGTTCTCAGTTGTTGTTTGAGTGCCTTTGCATGCTCAAACTTGTTAATAAATTCGACAATAGCCTCTTGTCGAGCCATGTCGTCTATCTCGGCCTGTTTCCTGACGTATTCTTGAATTTGTTCGACGGTATGAGGGAATTTGTTGCAATCCATTGGTGTTTTTTTAATGTCTTTTGTGTGTGAATAACATAAGTATAATAGTTGTATTTATAAGGGTTTGAAAAAAATTTAATTTTGAAAAATACTACCGTTGCTAATACAAATGGTAACTTTCAATTTTTTTTTTCTTTTTCATCCTTGCACCAACGGCTACATTGCAAGGGGGTGTTTGTAGTTTTTTTTCCTTTGTTTCATAGCGTTACAACGCCCGTTAATAGGGTAACTTGCGTTACAACGTTGCACCAACGCTTGGGATGAGGAATTCGTGAAACGCCGGTAACGCCGTTGTTGGCTTGCCAGCTAGGCAATAACGCCAACGTGCGTTATCACTCCCTGCTCTCTTACATTCTGACCAAATGTGAATTAGTTATTGCAACTTTTCAGTTAGTCTTTTGGCCTCCATTCATTAGTAAATACCACATTCTTTTACAACTTGCATATACACGTCAATTAGTTAAATAGCTTGCTTTATCATCTGCAACTATCCAAGGTCTATATAAAAGTACGACGACTAATTATATAAATATTAAAATTCCAACATTTTCTTTGTTCACTTATTCTTTGTAACTCCTTATATTCAGCTAAAGTGGAGGCCTTCTATTGATTATATGAAAACAGTGCTACGGGACATCACACAAGAAATGCGTGGTATTCTTATTGATTGGCTTGTGGAGGAACAACCCTTTTTGCATTTTTAGTGAATTCAAAGTTCGAGAAGTTTATAACTATTAGATAGATTAGTTCTGTTATTTTTCTTGAAATTTTGCTTAGCCAAATACGTTGGAGGCCCCATTTGGGTAGAATTCTTTTATGATTCATCGGATTCCACTACTTATGCATTTCAATAGTATTTTTCCGTCGGTTTTATTATATATAAAAGTAAAAATTCTAGCATACGTACTTACTGCGAAGTATAACTTACAACTGAACAATAATTTATGTTCTTTTTGTTCTGAATTACAAGACAACATCTAACAGATGTCGTCGGAAGCCCATACTATATTACAGCTGGGCATGCCGCTTTGAAAGCCGCTTCGTGCAAAGTGACAAAACACGAGAAAGCATGCATTGAAAATCAACACGTGTTTATTCCTTTCGCGTTTGATACATTTGGTTTCCTTGCAGCTGAGGCGGTGGATCGAACTACTCAACAGAGTCCAACGAGCTATGAACAATAATGTTATGACACATAGATCCACGGATGTAGTTTTCAAAAGAGTTAATTTTGCAATCCAAAAAGGGCTAGCGGCGCAGCTTGTTGCTCGTTTGCTTTCAACCACTATGTAAATTCTATTTTGATGAAATAAAGTTAGAAGTTCACAACATTATAGACCCGAAATTGACGTGTGGAGTGCGCACGCATTATCCAATAAATCTTATTATCCAACGTCCCACCAACTGAGAACACTATATTGTTGGTTTGTCGTGTTACATACATGATAACATGGCTTGTGCACTATGCATTTCAGAATCGGATTCGGGTATTGTTTAGGCAGATTTTGAGGGCAAACTTGACTTCAGTTCTGAACCATGGCCGCAAATTTCAGAAAGTGCAAAAGATTTGATAACAAAGATTCTGCAGTTCTATCACGCCTTAAACACCTTTCAGCAATGAACAAACTTAAGAAGATGGCTTTGCGTGTATGATTTTAGCTAGCTTTGTTTCACCCCACTTGCTTAATCAAATTTTACCTGAGACCCACTGATAAATTTGTTTATTTTTAGGTTATTGCAGAAAGGCTTTCAGAAGAGGAGATTGGTGGCTTAAAACAGATGATTAATAACATTTCAAGAACTCAAACATGGGCTACAAAGAGTTGGTTTCTATCTAATCGAATCAGAAATTAAGGAACTAATGGATGTTGTACGTTCTTTTGCATGGAAAATAAGTAGGGTTGCATTGACTCTCGGTTAGTAAGCTTTTTCTTTCGGATTAATAAAGGTGCCATAACGTGCATGTCAGGGGTTGAGTGAATATTTGTCCTTCATTGATGAGTTGGGTCTTAAACACTCTTTAGCTCAAGTTTTAAAATCTTAATATAAGATGTCAAAATATTAATTACAAAAAACTATGTTATTTGAATGATGATACCAGTGTTGAAGGTCTAACGTTGTATACTTAGTTGAGACCTATCAGACCCATTTCAAATTCAACCAAGTTTTTTTGGCCCGTTAACAACTAGAGATGGAACATAACCAGAAGTGATCCTTTACTAATTACACTGTTAAATATTGTGTTCTACATAAGGTTGTTTGCATACATATTTTCACATCAATTTTGGGTTTTACTTAGATTTTCACATTAATTATGGTGGTGATGGTAATTTCTAAAGAATTTGTATTAGAAAGATAAGATATTCACGCCTCATGCTTCACCACCAAAACATCTCTAAGCTAATGTTATATATACCATACTCCGTATTTGGTGTTTATGAATTTTTCGAAAAATCAAAATCGGAGTACGAAATATTATATAGACAAACATTGTCACATGTTCGGTTATAAACTATTGTTTTTATTTGTCTTGCTTCGATCCATTTAGAATAAAACAGAAACCAATTGTGTGAATCGATCATCATGAAATAATGTTGCTTGCACATAACATTACCGATTCATATCCATTATTATCCCACCTTTTTTTTCCTGTTGAGCAGGCCATCATTATTGATTGGATCATCATTAGCAATACACAAGCATACCAAAAATGCACATTAGAAGTTGTTGAAGCTGTGCCATCTTTCAACAAAATGTCATTTTTTTAGGTAACATCTTTCAATTGATTTACTAAATATGTGGAGTAATAAATACATTCATTTTCTTTTACATATATGCATTGTTATACGAATGAACGTGTTTCTGGGCGTCTTTTTTAAGTATGTGAACATGTAATTATCAATTTAGTTGCTTCGATAATTGATCTTGTCATGTGTTGATGGTGTGAGATATAAATGAAAATGGAAGACACATTCTGATTGATCCTCATAACAACAAAAATAAATATGCCCACTCTATGTATCAAGGTTCATTTATTTTTTATATTGATTCATACTTGCTAATCCTATTGTTTGGCTAATTACCTAAACCTTTAAGTTTATTTTCTTTGGTTCATTGCAGGAATCAAAGTACATGTTTATTTATTTATTTATTTATTTTTATTTTATTTATTTATTTATTTATTATTATTATTATTTTTTTTTTTTTTGTAAACACAGTAGGGAGGTCAATATTTTCATCCTTGGGAGTTTTAGAAGGTGAGGAAAGGGTATTATAATGAAAACATGCAATCATGCATTACCTAAAAGTGAGTGGCCCTTTAATGAAAGCCCCATTGTATTTCCCTTTCCTATTCCTTTATTTGAATCAAGCACATTGTTGTTCTGAAATATACTGGTCATCCATACATGGGAAATGTGAGGCATGGAAACTCTTTTTTTCTTTCCTTAAGAAAGGTAAAATCAACTAATAGCGGATACCATTTTGGTCATTTCTTCACCCATCTGTGTGACTATTTCTATATTCATATTTGTATGTGTGACAATTTTGCATGGTCTATTTTGAACTCTCGATTTTCTTAGTTGAATAAATGGTGTTTCATTAGGCCCCAATGAACGATGCATGGCTACTTATATGACATATATGCACTTTAGAGTATAAGTAATAGCTTGGGATAATTGTTTCGAAATGTATCGAACTTGTCACCTTTTACTATGTTTTGTAATGAACTTTTTTTTTTGCTAATGTGTGTATCAAACTGCCTAATCCGTTCTATTTAGTGAATGCTAACGTGATTAAGGTTTTTCCGTTAGAGTAAATTACATAAATCGTCCTTGTGGTTAGGCCCAAATTGCAAGTTTCGTCCTTTTCTCTAAAAAATTGCTAACGGCCGTTTAACAAAGGCAATGTTAGTCCATTTACCAACGATCATTTGCAACGTTAGTCCTTTATCAAAGGCAACGTTAGTCTATTTACCATCGCCACCACCCACCTCCACCACCGCCACCCACCAACTCCACCCACCACACCGGCCCACCACCACACACCGCAGCCCACTGCGCCGCCGCCTCGCCTACCAACCCAGCTGCCACCACCGCCCCGCCCGCGTCGGCACAACCACCTCCACCCGCCACCACCCACCGCCACCACCACCACCATCGCCGCCACCACCCACCGCCACCCACCCACTGCCCACCCACTACCCACACGCCGCCGGCGTCCCAGCACCACCGCCACCCGCCCACCCACTCACACACCACCACCATCGCCGCAAGCCCACCCAGCCACCAATACCACCCACCCCACGACCACCTGCACCACACACCACCTTCCGCACCACCACCACCCCACCACCGCCGTCGTGCCACCCACCCACGCCACCCACCACCCACCTCACCCCTACCATCGGCCGCATCCACCCACCGCCCCACCACCCACCGCCACCCACCCCATCACCACCACTCCACACCACCACCCACCGCCACCCGACCTGCTCACCATCCACCGCCGTCGTCGGCCACCACCCCCGCCCATATCACCCACCGCCCACCACCACCACCGGCCCACCACCGACCGCCACCAACCACCACCTCGCCACCCACCCCACCCACCGTACACCCACTGCCACCACCACCGCGCCCGTCGCCGACCACCCAACCGCACCGCCACCCACCACCACTCCGCCCACCAGCACCATCGCCGCCAACACCCACCGCCCCACACCACCCACCGCCACCACCGGCCCATGCCACCACCTACGGCAGCGGTCGTGAGTTGGTGGCGGTGGGTGGTGCGCATAGCAGTTTGGTGTGCTACGCTAGCAATCGACGGGCGGTGGCGGTTTGCGTCGTGGCCGTGGATAGGTTGATGGCCGGTGGTTTGGTGGTGGGCCGGTGGTGGGGTAGTGTAGCGGCAGGCGGCGGTGTTTGGTCAGCGCAGTGGCGGTGGGTGGTGGTTGGTGACGGCGCCGATGGTGGGTGCGCCGATGGGCTGGGATGGTGGAGGTGGGTTGTAGGCGGGTGGTGGCGGATGGTACTCGATGCTATATTTGACTACGTTGCCTTTGTTAAAGGACTAACATTGCAAAATGAATGGTTTGATAAATGGAACTAACATTGCCTTTTTAACGGCCGTTAGCATTTTTTAGAGAAAAGGACGAAACTTACAATTTGAGCCTAACCACAAGGACGATTTATGTAATTTACTCTAACGGAAAAACCTTAATCACGTTAGCATTCACTGAATAGAACAGATTAGGCTGTTTGATACACACATTAGCAAAAAAAAAAAGTTCATTACACAACATAGTAAAAGGTGGCAAGTTCGATACATTTAGAAACAATTATCCCTAATAGCTTTTAAGTCATTTTTACTTTGTGCAACTGTGTGTCATTCTTGTATGTTTTATATTTATATATCATATCAAGAGGTGTATGCATGATAATTAGTAAAAGGAACCCTTTTATATTTATATATCAAGAGATGTCCATAGTTATTTACGCAGGACTCTTTTTATAATATTTTTGTCAAGATATTTGTAGTTACTCATTATTTATGTACGCCGAGTTAGAATTTGTCAAGTAAAATTATGAAGCTAGCCCGCCTGAAATTATGAAGCTAGCCTGCCCATTCAGGCGGGCTATGAAGCTAGTACTAAATATAAAGGTTTTTAAGATCGATATCCTACATAGAATCGTTTTTGTCTTTGTAAGATCGTGATCGTAAGATCAGATCGAAATCTTAAGATTTTTGCTATTGTATTATTGTTTGTCCCAAACAATGTCGATTAAAGTAAAACACATATTAAAATAATTTAAGTAATAACACAAGAAATATATAACTTTTCAACGTATAACCCTTTGTTGATAAGAATCTAAGAATTACAAAGTTTTGTGGGGAAAATACTAAATTGAATGACAATGTATAATCAATTTTCTAACATGTAAATCTAGATTACTAAGTGATGTGTTTTTCGTTGCAAGTATTTTTTTTATTCAAGTTTTAAATTTATATTTTGCGAGACTATAACTAAAGACACACTTTCACAGGCAGTGTACCCGATTAGATATATGTAGCTAGTGAGGTAAGTAATTAACCTAGTGAATTTTACAGATTTTAAAGGGGGTTTTAATTTGATTTTAATTAAACTACTAAAACAATAAAAATAAATTCTAAACTATTCTACATGTGTTGTGATCAATAAGAGAAAAAAGTACTAGCCATGTTACTACTATTACACATTTTAGTTATGTGTTTATTAGTGAAATGATTTTAATGTAAAGTACTACTGACTTCAGAATGTATAGAAAATATTTATTTGGACTTTGGTTCAGGCAATACTTCCATACTCCTATCTAACATAGACTAGACCACTTTCGTCCATAGCCTCTACACATGTAATTTCCTAGACCACTTAGTCCATACATCTATTCAATTACAAGCATGCATTAAGTCGTGTCAATTAATCTATGTGATTTATCTATGGTACCCACTTGGGCCATGCGATACCTACTCTTCTCACGCGGCCACTATATTGAAGAGTACTATACTATACTAACTTAAGTGTTCTTGTATTATACATCTAATTATCCCATTCGTACTCGTGATTTCTAGACTTAAAATACTCAAACATATAATAAAGACTTCTATTATGCTTATGGCCCGAGCCGTAATCTTTAACATTGTGATTTTTTTTTTTTTTTTTTTTTTTTTTTTTTTTTTTTTTTTTTTTTTTTTATTTTTAGTGACAAATTGAAATGACTAAAATTTCTTTGTCATTTCTCTTTGATTTTCTTGTAAATTTCTGTTTTTATTTTTACTAAATTGATCAATTTAATGAAAAGATAGGTAGAAATTCATAGGAATTAGTAAAAAGAAAAACAGAAATTCAAGGAAAATAGAAGAGAAAGAAGACAAGGGGAGCCATTTCAATGTTACCGGAGACCACGCCTGCAATTTAGTCTTTGTTTTATGGTCGATTNCGAATTCGTTTTTTGTTGCCTCTATGATAGCCACGTCCTCCAGAATCCTTTGTATGTATAAATACGACAATCACTATATATATGTGGATCACAAAAAGCAGTGGCGGACCCAGAGACTTTTCCAAGGTGGTTCCTTAAAAGAAGTCGAAGAAAAAACTCGACTGGTCAACAAATCAACAGGTTGGGTTTAGCCGTTTAGGGTCGGGTCGGGTCGATCCAGACTTAATATAACATAAAAGTTTCTGAACATATGAAGTGGTTAATTTAATGTGTAATGTCCTTTAAACGAGTAAGCTAAAGATATGACCATAAGTGGACCGATGATAACTTCATTAAATATTATACTACCAAAAACTTAATCCATATTCCAAAAAAGAGGCGAAATAATATTGTTTTGCAAATTTAAATATTTTGTTTGAGCAAAGAAGAAAGATAAAGAATAAAAATGTTACAATATTCAAACTAAAGATTTGAGTCATTTGATCATATTCTCACCCACTTTTATTTACTTTACACCACCCACCCACCCACGTGACGGTATATATTATAGTAACATATTCATTTACTTCTCATTTATCTTTTGTTTCTTTCTCTCCTGTGCCATCTTCTTCATCGACTAAACAAGCCAACTTCGTTTAGAAAAAACTAAACAAGCCAACATCATCAAGAATTTTACTCCATTTTCTCTTTCAATCTTTAACCAACTTAGACCTAAGGTGGTTCCTAACATATTTGTAAGGTAGGTCCTAACTTTTTTTTACATATCGCTTCTAAATGACTTTGGTTTCTAAGGTGGTTCCCGGGAACCACCTAGCTCTGCTATAGGTCCGCCCCTGAGTATATTCTGAATCTTATGTTAAAATTATGGTAGATAGCTCCTCCACTAATTCTGGTTTCTATACAAGACAATAATGCATTGAAAATGTTGACTTTTTCAAACTCTAATTCAATATAATCAGGATACATAAAGCGCATTACAAACGTAATGTTTCTGTGCCAAAGATATATAAACTGTAATCCAACTATGACACATGACATTCACACTACATCAGTATAAATAGCCAAAAGGTAGATTTCATACGTACGCCATGTTATAATAATCCAAAAAAAATACTGATGGTTAAAAAAAAACTTTTGATATTGACCATTCTGTGTAGAATTAAGTCGAGAAGTAAGTGTAGTGCAACCATCAATATCCAAAGAATCTTTTTCTTTCTTAGCATATCATGAATTATCTTAGGCTGATAGCTGATTTATGTTTAAGGAATAACACAACTACAAACATTGGTGTAGAGACCACTTCTAGGAAAAAGATGAGCGTTCCTATTGTTTTGATCCGAATTTTCAAACCTAATATAGACTGGTTTTGTTGCTAATAGGAGATCCTCCACGCACATACACTATTAACCTACACACCATACTCTCATTCACTCTCTATTTGCGCTCTCTCACTTGCACACAAGTGAAAAAACCTAATGTCGCTGGTTCTCCTCTGCCAACTAAAATCCGTCACCAGTTTTACTTAGAGAGGCTTCCAATGTGAGTTATTCTTTTCATAATGGGACCCGACTGTAGCAGTGTTAGATAGCCAATTACAGGGGTGGAGAAGGCAATTTAAACATTCTATTACAGATTTGTAACTGACTTGGTACGTAGAGTGAGGAGTTCATGTTACTGTGTACGTGAGCACATATTGCATACGGAAGCGAGTATTAAACATATCTGGATTCTCAGTCAAGAATAATAAATCAAAATGTGTACCTTGGAATCTCTTGAAACTCTATATCTTGTATTCTGTATCTCTAATTCTCATGATCCATGTCCTGCATTGAACAGAATTGATCAACCATCGAATAAACTAAGTCTTGGTTAACTGGATTGCATCATTGGTATTTGGTAATTTGATATCAGAGGAGTCTCAAGTTCGCCTAGATGTTGAGAGACAGCAAGAAAAACCTCTTAGAGGACGACCTTGAGACTTCTCTGCAATCCTCTTATCTACTTAAACTTACCTTATGGACCCAAAAAAACTATTTTACTTTACAAAAAGATATATTAAAATAAAGGAGAGGGAGGAGGGCATACACACCCTCGAAAGACGCATGATCCAATTTCTATTTACATATGATTTCAAGCAAAACTTAATAGTAAAGGTTGTCACCATGAAATTCTAAACCATATTTATAAATTCAAATTCCTGTTGAAAACATGTAAGGGCAAAATTTGGTTGGTGCAGGCCTCTTATGAAATGTGGTGATCCGGGAAGAGCAGATATGGGATGCAAATTGTATGGGGCTGGCCCCACCTAATTCTACTAATGACAGTTCCATCATGAAAATTCTAAACGAGAGATTTATATTTGGTGTTTAGGAAACATAATCAGATTGCAGCTTAATCCACATTTCGAACAATTTACACTTGCAACATGCAGCGAAACCGGGATTTCCAACCCTCCTATGAGCAATAATTAAGATTTCTTTGAGATAAGAAGATACTTAACTTCAGAATTCAGAGTAATTCACATGTTGCACTATTTACTACGTAAGATTTTTTAGTAGAGTGTAAACAAAACCAACAAAGTATGATGATAAGCCGAGGGTGACCAAACACCAAATAGAAGAAGTCATACTGTCAAAACAAAAATTTTAGAATCATAATTAATTGAATGAGTTTATAAAAGTGTCTAGTTTGTTGAAAAAGAAAGTTATTGAACAGACAATTATAACCACACAAGAGTTGAAAGACCGAAATGCTCCAATCATTTCATGAAAATGACTCATAAACCACAAGCTTGTAATGTTTCATGTTTTAAAGTTACAGTAATTAGTTTGTTGTCATGATGTTAAAGTCTCAAACTTGGCACAAATTGGTTCCTATCTTGTTACCTAGTTCACTGTATTTATCATGAACATAGTGAAGTTCATCACGTATTTATTTTGTTGTAAAATACAGCAGGTTGAAGGTATTGTCATGTCAATTCTTAAACTACCTAGACCTCAGTGTGAAAAATTGACAGTAGGCTTTGCAGAATACGAACAAGCACAACAACAGCTCACAATCCAGATAGTAAAAGAACAAGGATCCAAACCCACTGCAACTCTTTTAAAAACCATGCATATTCGAGTAGCGGTGTTCAAAGTTATAAAACTCAAAATGACTGGGAAGACCAAAATTAATTATTTACCCTTGGCCCGAGCAACTCGGCATCCCAGTGTTTTTCCCTTGCTATATCCACAGCTTGTAAACCGTCCTCTTTATTAACGAATCTGATTTCTGCCTTCCTGCAACACCAAAATGATTACGTCACCACCATATAATTAGCCTGAAAGATCAAAGCTATTACCATATGCTTACCCGGCCAGTTCTTTGGTGTCGAGATCTTTCCAAAGATCAATAGCAGTGTGATGGCCAAGATCAGCGAAAGCATCTTCAATACGGCTATTCAGCTATGTCACATATGCAATTCAACTTTATCAAACTATATTGAATATTAAATGATCTGAAGTGATTAGAAGAAAAACAGAGTTCTTAAACTTACTACAGCATCCTTCAAATTAGTGTCAAGCCCAGTGAGTGTCAATTTGTAAGGTCCTTTGATAAATGGTGGTTTCTTGATCTGCGTACTTCTATAAAAAAAAAAAAAAAAAAAAAAAAAAAAAANAAAAAAAAAAAAAAAAAAAAAAAAAAAAAAAAACGCTTATACATTATTTCGATCACTATAACAAAACTGAATCAGATCGTGGCGAGGTGTTTAGCTTACCCCCTATGTGGTTCAACACAAACTCTGTGACCATTAATCTCATGATTTTCTGTAGCCAAAATCTGTGAAAATAGTTTTCGGTCAAACACTAATCAATTCAGTTTGATTGTTTCAAATCCGTATATTACAAAATACCTTTTTAACAGCGTCATATGTCGTCATCGTAACGATCACACATTTCGTATAATCATTCCTTTTCGTGTGGTGGAAGGTGATCTTTTCAACCACTCTGGCATCTCGAGGTTTGTGAAAATATGCCTTCCTGTTATAAATTATACAGTAAAAAAAAAAATAATAAAAAAAAATATCAACATAGTTATTCCGGTGTCACACAATATGATAAACTCACTAGGGATTGTCGCCCTCGGGGCATTGTTTTATACGTTTTAAACAAGGAAACTTGATACTCATTAAATTAACAATATTAAAAACATTTTCAAATTTTGTCCCAACATAATAAACGCAACTCAACATCTCAAAATTACAAAAACATCCCTGACATGTCACCAAAATTTATCGTATTGAATGAACACTAGAAGTACGTTTATTGAACTTTGCGCTTTTGTTCACTAATCTTACGAAACACGACATTTAACTTATCAATAAAATATGCGCTTGTATTACCACTGATCGAACTTAAATAGTGATCTACATGTGATTTCTTACAAGCTCAGTGACCAAAATGAACAAAAAAATAAATAAAAAAATAGTGAAAGCTTACACATGCTCGAAATCGACAGAGAGCCTCAATTTGGTGACGAGGACAGTGCGCGTCTGGAACGACCTAAGTTTTTTGATGAATTTGCTTCTTTTCTGCAAACAAATATAAATAAACATAAAATTCAAATAAAATGTATTATATCTTTTTGTGGAATGATGACTTACAGTATCATTTGAGGTGTTATCCTTCAAAAGACGATAGAACAATGATGACGTCATTCTGTTAAAAATAAATAAATCAACTTAGTTTTTAAGCTAGTATAACTATTAGGTCGGTTTAATTGGCCGGAAAAAAAAAATACCTGTGGTTGTAATCATTTAGGGGGTGTTTGTTTAAGTTTATATGTGGCTTATAAGCTTATTTGTGTCTCGGCTTATATTTTACAAAGCTTAATTTTTTAGCTTTTTTTGAGACTTGTGGATTTATATATGTTTATTATGATATGGTAAACTAGGGATGAGCACGGGGCAAACCCACCAAACCCGGCCATACCAGAAAAAAATCAAATAAGGGTAAAACGTGAACCGAGTAACCGAACCGATTAAGGTCGGTTCGGTTCGGTTCGGTTCAAGTCGGTTTAGCAATTTCGAACCGAATAAGTTTGTTTTGACCCGAACCAAACCGAACCGAATAAAACCGAAATAATTATACAAAACCGAAAACCGAATATAATAAGGTCGGTTCGATTCGGCCCTGTTTCGTTTGGTTTGTCGATTCGGGTGATTTTGCTCAGCCGTATGATATAAGCCCATAAGTCTCAAAATAATCCACAAAATTGAGGTGTATGAAATATAAGATGTGAAATCAAATAAGCTCATAAGCCCACATTTAAGCTTAAGCAAACACCCTCTTAATTAGATCAAATGAGTTTTTTTTTTTTTTTTTTTTTTTTTTTTTTTTTTTTTTCTCCTATCCTCCCCTATGAAATTTTGGATTTAAACTAGAGAAATGCATTTAGTCATGTTGTTTTTATACATAGAAAATACTTTTTTTTATGTTAGTTTAACATAAACAGATGATTCACAATATTACTGTTAGGTGTAATTCACTTATAATTTTGTAAGCTGATCTGAACTTTTGACATTTATATGGTATTTCGAAAATAAAGAAATCATTGATTACATTTCCAAAACTATGAACCAATATACTTCTAATCAACTAAAAAAAATATTTTACGTGTAAAAAAAAAAAAAAAAAAAAAAAAAAAAAAAAAAAAAGGTCAAGGTTACACATTGCGATTGTCTCATGTTTCTTAATTTCTCGTAGGAACAAGAGTCTTGCTTGTTAACTTTTATAATTGAGTAACAAAGATAGGATGGAGACTTCTAAAATAATCTTCAAAAATTTAGCATGTTATTTTCTTTCTACATACTAACTTTTCAAATTACTTTTTAACCAGAAAAATTATACTTGCGTTTTATGTTTTTCAGTGTTTCGTCTAACGGTATGCTATGGTCATGGTAACACTATTAGTGGCACTAGTTCATTGTTTTATAAAAGCGTTTAGTTGTTGTTGTGGTTACAAAGTGTAAGTAACATATAAACTAAACATTAAACGCTTATCTTATTAGCGTTTCAAATGAACACGTTTAAACAGTTCCCAAACAGCTTTTGCCAAACAATCAAGCTAACCGCTTTGAAAATCTTATCACTAAACACAAAATATGTGTCTAGGATTTTTGAATACCGTAGGTATTAATGAATTCGTTCAAATGAACGTATTTTCCTATCATTTTATATGTATCGAATAATTGTTTTTGCTTGCCTGCTTTTGCTTGTTTTTCTGTCGTTTTCGGCTCTCTTTTGCTTTACTCTGTCACCCGCACACCTGCACATGCCGGAGGTCTTTTTGGAAGCAGTCTCTCTACGCCAGGAGTTTCCTGGGGTAGGGGTAGGATCTGCCTACGTTCTACCTCCCCCATACCCTGCCTCGGCGGGATTGGGTTTGTTGTTGTTGTTGAATAATTGTTTTTGCATCTTGAGGTAACAAACTTGCATTTTGCGTCACTTTGGTGTATTTTCTGACTTTTTATGCCCTTCAATTTATTGACACTCCTATTACCCGGGTGGGGCGAAAAAGTCACAAGATACACCAAAGTGAAGCAAAATGCAAGTTTGTTACTTGGAATAGCAAAAAACATTATTTGATACATTAAAAGGATGAGGTGATAAGTAAGATATATTTATAGGTCATTTATCACTTATTTAAAATATTTCTTATATCTATACTATTATATAATGCATTTTGACTGTGGGTCCCATTCCAAATTAAGATAAGGAGAACCAATGAAAAGTTGACATGTGTACAACCCCTGCATACTTGATGTATCTGACGTATAAAAGCCCCCAAAAACACATAGGGTGTGTTTGGTAGAGAGAAATGAAGGTAGAGAAATGGAAATGGCTTTAATTCTCGTGTTTGGTAAGCCAAAGAAATGGAAAAGCGGAGAAATGTGAACTCTCGAGAAAACATCTCTTTGTAATTTGATTTCCATCCCATTTTGGGTGGAATTGGGAATTCTCAACATTTTTTTTTTAACAAAATAAATAGGTTTTTTAAAAATATTTTTCTTTTAAAAATAATTTTTTTATAAAAAAATAATTTAAAAAAAAATATAGTTTTTTTGAAAGTATATTTTTTTTAGAATTGTTATTTAGAAAAAATAATTTTTTAAAATAATTTTTATAAAAAAAATTTTTAAAAAAATAAATTAATTTTTTTAAATAAATTTTTAAAAAAATATGTTTTTTTAAATAAATTAAAAAAATATTTTTTTAAATATATTTTTTTAGAATTGTAATTTAGAAAAAAAAAAATTAAATAATTTTTATAAAAAAATAAATTAAAATTTTTTTAAAATAAATTTTTTAAAAAATAAGTTTTTTTTTTAAATAAATTAAAAAATAAATTAAAAGAAAATATAATTTATAAATTTTTTTTTAAATATATTTTTTTAGAATTGTGATTTAGAAAAAAAGTAATTCTTTAAAAAAAAATATCAACAAATAATTATTATTTTTTTCATTTATCGGGTCAAGTCTCTGTTGTTACCAAACATTAGAATTGAACAAAATTCTCTACTGATTTCTATTTTCTGAACTTATATTCTCTGCTTCATTTCTATTCTCTGAAATTCTCTCTACCAAACACACCCATAGTTAGGGCCGTCATTCGGGTTGACCCGGTCGGGTTCGGGTCAACTCGGGTCGGGTCAAGTCGGGTCAAGCCTCTAAAAAACATACCCGAACCCGACCCTATTTAGAACTCGGGTCAACTCGGGTCGGGTCAATTCGGGTTCGGGTCAACTCGGGTCGGGTCAATTCGGGTCGGGTCAACTCGGGTTTGGGGTCAACCCGAGTATTTTACATTGTAAAGTGTTAGTTTAGTCGGGTCAACTCGGGTTCGGGTCGGGTTCGGGTCGGGTCAAGGCTAAAAAAACATACCCGAACCCGACCTTGTTTAGAACTCGGGTCAATTCGGGTTGACCCGATTGACCCGAATATGATTTTTGACCCGAATTGACCCGACCCGAGTTGACCCGAACCCGGTCGGGTTCGGGTCGGGTTTTATGACACCCCTACCCATAGTGTACACCTTCAAACACACACAAAAGCTCTCAATTTCCTTTCCTCTCTATACCACCACCACAACCACCACCTTCAACTGTCATCACACTCACCGCCACCACACCTTCAACCGTCATCACACTCACCACCACTAACTTCAACCGCCACCTCAACTTACACCCTTACCGCCACCATCTTCAACCGTCACCTCACTCACCACCACCACCACCTTCAACCGTCAGATCCGCCACAATGTAACCACCATTACCCGAGCCACTATCACCGGAACGAAACCACAACCATCAGATCTGTTGCCACCATTAAATAAGCCACCACCACCGTATCCGCCGGGAACCGCCGTTACCACTTCATCATTACCAGATCTGGTCCACCCACCCTACCACGTTGCCGGCGCCACCATCACCACCACTGGATCTGTCAACCACCGATCTACTACCACACACCACCACTAGATTTTTCAAAACCACTACCACATTTCTCATATCTAATTATCATATAAGTTGCTGTTTCTAATTGAGGATGGTAACTGATGATGTATAATTTTTATTTACTTAATGCCTCACATAAAAAAAGAAAAAGAAAAATAGAAATCATACTTAATATTATGACCATTGTTGATGAACTGATATAGACTATGAGTATGAAGTATGAACTACTAAACTGAAAAGTGAAAGTTGACTGGAAAAGTCAACAAATAGAAATGTTTTGAACCAGTTAAACAAAAGTGACGTATTTTTTTGTTAAGTACAACCTTTGATGCATCATGTATAGTTGCATACTAATCACATTTTATTTACGCTTAAACTTCTAATCACTTACTCAACTTTTAAATAGCAATTTCCAAATAGTTTATATATTAACTAGACGGGTGCCCGCGCGATGCGGGGGTGAATTGTTGGGGTGAAGACGAGGGAGGTGGGGTAGTGGAAAGTGGTTGTTGGGGTGGTTATAAACTGTTGGGTGGTTGTTGAGGTGGTTATAAATTATTGGGGGTGGTTGTTATGGGTAGTTCTTTCCATAATTAGTAAGTAAAAGTCTGAATTTTTAAGCATTTCTGAAAATAGATGTCCTAAATACATTATATAGTAGTATAGATATATACGTTAATGAACGAATGAAATTATTAATAAAATCAATAGTTATGCAGGATTTATTTTAATGATTCAAATTTAGAGAAAAATGTTGTTTGATTTATCGAAGGAACGAAACTTTAGATCTCTTCTTTACGGTAATTGTATCTTGAAGACGAGGGATGGTGAGGTGTAAGGTTTATAGCGAGTCAAGCAATGATCGAAGAAGGAAGCTTATAGGCTAGCTGGGTTTTCCTTTTCATTGCCAAATGCGATTGCTAGCCTTTTTTTTTTTTTTTTTTTTTTTTTTTTTTTTTTTTTTTTTTTTTTTT
>LBNU01001801.1:22963-69863 GCA_014162995.1 Artemisia annua | reverse complement strand
CAGCCAGGGGCGCTGCCCCTTGGACCCTGCTTCTCTCAGGGGCGTTGCCCCCGAACCCCCACCAAGGGGGCTACCGCCCCCTTGGAACCCCCGTTAGTCCAGTTAATATACATATAAGTGTCGACCCTTATATGTATATTAAACTCAATCTATTTTACACTAAAATACCAACAATATATATATATATTATATTTATATTATTTTATATATAAAATATGTCTATTAAAATTTTATACTAATATAAAAAACACTTTTATGCTTGAATTTTTTTTGCCAAAAATATATATAATTAAATTTTAAAAGACATATAAAAGTGTAATTCAAGTACAAAATTCGGTTTTCGGTTTTGACCTATAAAATTTTTTAACCGAACAACCCGAACCGAATAAACCGCTTAACCGAGAACCGAACCGATGAACACCCCTAGGAAGATGTTGTATATGGAACCGTCGAACCAGAGTGAAAGCTAAAACTAAAGATTAGTTTTATAAGTTACACGTAGTTGTAATTGATTTATGTGATTATTAGAAATTATTTTTTTTTAACATTTTCTTTATAAAATGTCTGTCAACAAAACTGAAAATTTAGATAACTTATAGCTGTTTTTTGTTCGAAAAATTATGTATAATCTTTGACATGCTCTATGTGTAAGTTTATTTAAAATTTATAAGTTGCACGTAGCAATAAGTACTCGATTATTTAACATATTATTCTACAAACCAATTGTAGCTACAAAATGGATTGTGCCTCAAGAGAAATGAAGATGTTTCTAAGGGGTGTCTTGTTTTGCCACTTATAGAAGAAGTCCAAGTCTCCAAATGTCAACAAAGCTACAAAGTTCCCTTGAATGAATAGGACCAGAAAAGTTTGCTTGAGCTTAAAAAGCTTGATGAGTGGACGGTATGCATCTGACACCTGCCTCTCTCTTTTTTGTCTTCACATGCGTTAACGGACGAACATGAAATTTGAAACTAGTTATACTTATGAACCTCACAGATGAAGAGATTAACCACATGGATAATACAATTTGCGGGGTAGCACCACAGCTTGAAAAAAGATTAACTAGATAAGGGGATGGTGCATCATAATGTACGTTGCACCACGTATAGCTTAAAAAGATAGACTTCGATTTGAGGAAAATGTTCTTTCTATAGCCGATTACAATGTAGCAGCGCAGTTTAAAAGTATATTGTGTGGTAGGGATCGAATGTTTTTATGATAAAGATGGACATCATATCATAGTATGTAGGCGTTTCAATAAACTTGGTAGAAAAATATACCAAGTTTAAACAAGTTCAATCATAAATGATGGCATGGAGACATCACAAATAAATTTATAAATGACACATCATATTGGTAGAAAAATATAGCATGTCAACTCTTTCATAAATAAGAAATACAGTAAATTGCAAAAATCATCCTTAAAGTTTGGCCAATTTGCATGTTTCTTCCCACACATTTCAAAACTGCAAGGATCATCTCTAAAGTTAACCTTTGGGGCAATATCGTTCCAAATATTTCGAACTGTTAGGGATGAAACAAAAAAAACTGTAAAGAAAACCACCATATATGCGCTCCATATCATCACTTGGCTTCAGTTAGCAAATGATGATGCTCGAGATGATGTCCCACCATCATATTCACATATAGCACGAGAACGCTGAATTAGAAAATGTATCGTTGTGTTAAGTTCAAATATGATTCAAGGTCGATAAATGCACATAAAAACTACAACACCAAGAATTGAAAAATCCTTCAACTGTTTTCAAGGATTTTGGAAGCATGTCATATATGGATAAATATAATACTTGGATTGACGAATAACCTGTCAAAGGATTATGGTAGTCATAGCCCAGACAAGGGTGTTCAGCACCTCTCGGTTGCAAGCCAGTAATCTTATTGGGAATTAACCGATCATCTATTCATGAAAACAAAAAGATGATTAGTCTATTGCTAAAGAAAAATAATCTGCAATCAGTTGGAGATAGTTACGCTGCACTTTGGTGACAAACTCAGGTTTATCACCTAGGTATGTAAAATAATGATTAAGGGTCAAATTAGCAGGATATAACTAATAGCTAAAAGTGAAACATATTTTTTTTAAAGGCAAAAGTGAAACATATTAAAGGTTAGGGTAAATGCTACATATTACCAACGTATTTTCAAATTTGTGCCGACTTGATACACGTACTATTTTATTCAATGACTTCAACAACGAACTTTTAAATTCTGTTCCAAGATAACCAATATGACCATGTAGTGTTGAAGTCCTTGAATAAAATATTTCAATCATATTGGTTATCTTGGAACATAATTCCAATAATATTGGTTATCTTGGAACAACATTTCAATCATATTGGTTATCTTGGAACATAATTTCAATCATATTGGTTATCTTTGAACAGAATTTGAAAGTTCGTTGTTGAAGTCATTAAATAAAATAGTACGTGTTTCAAGTCGGCACAAATTTGAAAGTACGTTGGTAATATGTAGCATTTACCCTAAATGTTAATTGAAGTAAACTCAAGTGTTTAAAACCTTTTAAGTTAGGGTTAATGACATGTAATAGCAACGTACTTTCCCATTTGTTCAAATATAGATACGAACCTAAAAAAATACCACAATACCCATCCAACTTTCAATTTTTGTTTCGTTATCATACGGTGCAAAGAGATGTATGATAATGAAACAAAAATTGAAAGTTGGATAACTATTGTGGCATTAACCCTTTAAGTTAAACAAAAGATGTCAATGAGGCAATTGATGATAGTTTAATATATGTCATAACGAAATGTAAAGATAGGTGTTAGCGGACACATTTTAATCCGCTCTATAAGTTACCAATTTCCATACACACAACTACACAAGGGGAAAAGCATAATGATGTACTAAGTTAACCTGGATTGCTCCTTTTAATCTTCCAATCTGTTTGCTCCGCCTGAATGTGTCGATTAAAAATGTGGCAAGCACCTAAATATTGTTCAATAAGAACAAAATAAATACGCTGTATTACAAAAAGACAACGTTGACATGTCTTTTTTTAATTACTACGGGACAAAGAAAGTGATGACACGTTAACCAACATTGGCATCTTAGTACGTATGTAGACTTACTAGTGTAACTCACATGACAAAATTACGAATCTAATCCCCCAAATACAAGTATAAAAAGTAAAAACCATGTTGGGTACCGGTTGATAAAATAACGAATCCAATCCACAACACAATGACTAGGACGGGACAAAAAAAAGAATATAAAAAAATACGGGACACCCGAAAAATAGGTGACTGATACTCTCTCCGTCTCAAAATTATTGTCCAGTTTAAATTTTCAAAGTCAAATCTGGTTCAACTTTGACCATAAATATATATTTTTTATTATATAATACTTGATGAAAAATTATACCATTGTACACTTAAAACCCAATCCATTTTATATTTTGCATCAAATATTGTATAACACCCACAAAAATATTTAAGGTCAAAATTGAAGAGGAAAGAATAAAAAAATCAATATTGGACAATAAATTTGGGAAATAACCTCGTACTGACCTTTCACAGCTTTATAATCTTTTCTAAGGCAAATAACCTCAGCTGATTCATTGGATCCCTTCTTACCTGCATAAAGTATAAGAATTTAAGGGCTTTTGAGAGATTGTTTGTCATGATTAGAGGGATGGATTTTATAATTCAACGTTGAGTAACTCTGGAAATGTGTCACACCACATAGCTAATTACATTTGGTGCCATTTCTAACATGTAAGATATATAATTTCCTGCTTAAGAAAACAAGAAAAATTCATGTAATAATATAGCTTTTCCTAAAGCATATGACACTCTAACTATTCAGATGAAAAAATTAAACGTAATTGACAAGAAAGTTTTGGGTTCAGCCTAAGGAGGGCAAGAAAAAAAAAGGCCGGGGATGGATTATTGAGATAAGTGTCAGGTGAATCGTAAAAATTGGTTGCTCATTTAGTGGTGAATATTGTGTGGTCAGATTATTAAGTTTAGTTTGAATCAAAACTGTGCCGAACATTGATGATCTGTGAACTATGAACACTTATTCTCAGCTGTATTACTCCATACTATTTTGTATACTAGTTTTTTAAACTTCTTTACAAAATTTTCTTTGCAAAATTGTGCTCAATTTCATATGTGGCAATTCCGCCAAGATCTCTTCGGGTCGGGTGTAAAGGAACCCTATTCCCTAATGGGGACCCCAGCGAGTAACGTGCGGGTTTGGGGCAGACTTTAGTTTTCGGGTTTGGGGATGGGGATAGTATCACCACACTGAATCCTCCCATTGCCGTTAACCGAACCCATTTACTTTGCCACCATCATCATCTTTGAGGTTAGAGACGTGAAGTAAATCCAAGATGACAAAACAACATAACATAACCTTTCATGGCATTGCTACTAAATTTCATCAGCTGATCCTCTATGGCTTTCTTCTGATCTGCACAACCAACAACCAAAAGTAGATAAATACTTGTGACAAACATCCACCCTAAAAACAACTCGAAGATAAAAGAATGTTAGAGATTTTTTTTACCATTTAAAGCTTCCCACATGGTTTTCTCCCGGATCAGGTCAGTCATCCCTTTAAATTTCCTACCTGCACACACATTAGTGTTAATAAAGGATATGATGCAGCTAGAGGTGGCAAGATGGTTCAATATCGGGTCGAAACGTGCTAATGTCTTCTGTGCATGTCAAAACATACCGGTTTGGGTTAATTTGAACTGCTTTTCGTGTCCATATTTTAGGTAAACATTATTCGTGTCCACTTTTTTGTTTCCATTTTTCTGTTATGTGGTAATTGTGATTACAAAAGCAATGTTGTGATATATCAGAATAAAAATCAACATATGAGGTGGCATGCATTTAGTATTAACTTTGAACGACATTTTGACCGCTGGAGAGCGCTAGCCAGATCGACCCATGATGAGTCAAAACTGCCACATCTGGTACTCTAGGTGCAGCAGATTCTATCAAAGCAAAGCAGACAATGTACAAAGAAAAAAACATGCATCAAAGAACATAAATTTTTGTGCAGCAAAAGTCCACTGAAATAATAATAAAAAAAGTTGGTTTATGAGACAAAGAAAGCAAAAATAACAAAAAGAAAGCATGTATTGGTTCATGTTAATGCATTTCATGGGAATTTAGATGGAATTTGTTATCGCTTATTCAGCGCAAGCAAGCATATTATACCACAGCCAAAAGAAAAGTAAATATAAGCAAAACTGCAACAGTATGTTAGTCTCTCCAGTTGTTAATGCTACTACACCTCTATATCTTGAAAATGTCGAACATGACAAATTAAAATTGTTGGGGAGCCGGTGGGTCAACATGGGCTGTTTTAAAAATGCGTCTAAAGGGTGGAGTTGACAAGCTAAATATTCCCATTTTTCAGTTGTAAAAGCAGGCTGGGTTGACCTGCTAAAATTTTTTCCTATGTAAAAAATCGCAGCAATTTAGGGGCCGAACAGTCATGTTGGGTAACAGGTTGTCTATAGAGATGAAGCATTATCAAAATACATTAATGATTACTCCGTACAAAAGAAGTGATGATTTTTATTTATTTATTTATTTATTTTTCTTTAGCCAAGATTTTTACAAGTGCAACATTCTGCTTACCAACAGGTGGACGGGTCGTACGAATGAACTTTAAGAGTGTTCTTCGGCCATCGTCAAATTGGCATAGGACTGTTGCTTCATATACACCAACAATATCTTCTTCCATAGCCTCTAATGTAATGATAAATATATATGCATGCCAATAGATGTAATCGTATGTGACTTTTTCAACTTCAGCTTCATAGATGTTTTCATCTACCCCCTTAAAGTACTAGCAAAAGGAATGCACGGTTATAATTTGATAAATAAATAAGATAATAATCATAGAAACAAAAAAAAAAAAAAAAATGCCCCTTAAAAAACCAACCATCTTGCAGAGCTCGTTGAATGCAGCAACAGCAAAGTCACTCAAAGCTGGAACCATAGGATGATCGAGCTCAATCAGCGCTTCCCCTAAATCAAAACCTTCTTCACGAAGCCTAAATATAAACTACATCGGCATGATAAGAAAGTTATGTAATATTGTCAATGTATGTAAATATAGTAATGGGAGGAAATCTTATACATGTGTCCTAACATGAGCTGATTTGTAGTCGAACCAACATTTACTCTCCTCTTCATTCAATGGGACAAGAAGGATCCGTGAATCAGGAGGATATATGGATTCATCAAATACATCCCTTTGAGAATCTTTGACACTATTGCTACCCATGATCTGGTTAATTAGATACAAAAGATTATGAAGCACATATGATATACTGACATTATTTCTAACCACATTATCTACGATGTAAATTTGCATGAAATGCTTTGCGGTTTTGAATTAGGACAAATGAGGGGAGATCGAGTTATATAGTATATTAAATTATGCATAACAGTAATAACAAAGCAGAATGGGAGAGATGAGTAGTTGTGGCTGATCTAAAGAGATAAAAACACTAACCTACACAAGAGTAATAACAGTAATAACAAAGCAACGAACATATACAAGTCCTTCTTCACACTTAAACATTCACATAGGCACACACTCTCCAAAATAAGATCTAAATTAATACATAGACCCTACTTAATAATTTATTATCATACAAAAGATGCATGTTATGTGCTAACAAGCTGCTCTTCAAGTAATCTCATGCACTTGAGTGTTCCTTCCTGTTTATATTAACCAAAAAATAATATGGATTTTTGATGGTTGGAATGTTGGATACAAAGATTACATGTTATTTGCTATAAGAGCAAATAAGTTGGTGCTGAGCTTGGCACAAACTAAGGTTAATTATATACAAACTTATTCCTTGTACCTGAGGTTTTTTGTTATTTGCCAAAAGGAAACTGATAGAAACCGTATGTTTTAACCCTTCATCCAACCTTAACATGACCCGGCCCGCTTTCATCGACAAACCTTATATCCACGTGGACATGTGCCCACGCAAGGTCAATATTAAGAACCAGCAAGGATGGTCGAGTTGGCAAGTGCTCGTCACTATCATCACTTAACTATAGTCACTAGCTATCAATCTATCATCAAGTAACTAGCCGCCGTGTTCATGTTTGGGATGGGTTACACAGGCTGATCCCCGCCAGCCCGTTTAAGTATGAGAAAACAATTGATCAATTTTTATTTTTTTACACCACGCGTGTTTATGTTTGTGACTTTAAATTAAATTTACCTTGTGATTATTTATCCTTATTCCCTTGTATATTTTCAAAATATTCAATGGTTAATTATTGAAAACGTTAAACATGGACAGGTTAAGTTCAACTCTTTAACACGCTTAACTATGGTCGTGTGCAGCGAAAAGCATATGCGGGAAACATATCTTATTGATCAAAGCTACAATAACTGATGTAAATAAATACTACTCGTAAAAAACAGCATGTTATTAATCAGTGAGTGTACACAAACCTATATATTCGATATATAAGAGACAAGTTTCAGACTGAAGATGGACAGAAGCACAAGATCGGCTGACCAATACGCAAAAAGCACCGTTCTTTAATTCTGAGCTGCTTTTTAACCTTTTGTCTTTGTGTGTGCGTTTTTTTTTTCTTCTCTTCTTCTTTCTTTCTTTCCTTTTTAACCTAAAAATAGCAAAGGTTTCTATTAATCATTAAACCCTTACTTTTAAAATTCTTATATTATTCACCAAATCTTTTATATAATAAAACAAAACCCTTAGTGGGTACTTTGTCATTTTGAAAAAAAGAATATTTCCTTATTAAGTAATATTTTAATTATTATTTAATTTATATGTTTTTAAATTCGTTTTGTTGATATACTACACAAATAGAAGATAAATACAAAAAATATAGATAAGATGCAACTAACAATAGGATTAAACTTTTTAAATGATTATCTTTAATTATAAAAAACCACAATTAAAAATTATAAATCAAACAAAATAAAAATTAAATCATTAGTTTTTTAATAAACAAAAATATATCATTCAAAAAAATTTTTAAAAAAACTCGCGCGTGCGCGGGCATTATAACTAGTATTTTTCCTAATAAAACAAAACCCCTAGTGAGGACTTTTTCATTTTGAAAAACTAAACCTTCCCTTATTTAGAAATAATTTTATTATTATTGTTAATTTTCTTAAACATGTTTAAATAGAAAAACATAAAATACTTCCTTATTTTGACAANTGTATGTATTTTTATGGATTTATATAAAAAAAAAATCACTAAAAGTCTTTTTTAGTATAAATATAAATGATTTAAACTTGAAAAAAAAAATTTGTGTCTAAAATATATATAATTAAATAAAAAAATAATTAAAATTATGTAATTCAGTTATTCGGTTCGGTTTTCGGTTATTCGGTTATTCGGTTCGGTTGAATCAAATTTCAATTCGGTTCGGTTCGGTTCGGTTTTCGGTTTGACCCAGAAAAAAAAATTAACCGAACAAACCGAACCGAATAAACCGAATAACCCGATAACCGAACCGATGAACACCCCTACACTACAATACCCAACATGTTTTAATTTGTGTCTTTCATTTGGTCATTTGGATTTAACCCAACCTAGTGAGTAACAAGCCCGATCCACTCATTTTGATACATGATCCAAACGACAAAGCTATAACCGGTTTAGAGTTATGATATATTTTAAGTACATTTCATTTGGTCATTTGGATTTAACCCTAACCTTAAAAACACTCATTAACTCCGCCCCCATTATTCTCATTCTCGTTTTCTCTCACTAAACTCGTCTGCCATCTATCATCAAATCAATAGATCTTATCACAGATTCATCTTCAAAACCGAATCATCTACCTATCGATTTATTGGAGTCCAAGTGAAAAATGTAGTGTCCCTTCTTTATATCTCTAAAATAATAACAGATACAAACAAATCTTATTCTTACCTTTTAGTTCGAACAACAAACAAACCCAAACCCTTTGAAGATGTTTTATTCGGTTTCTTGATCTCAGAATGAGGTCTCGAGTAAGGTTTTTGTTTGTTGTATTCTGTTTTATAAATCGAAACAAAGAAAGGATTGACCACATTTGTTCTTGTTATTTCTTTAAAAAGTTTCGTATAATGAAAGACGTATAAATTCGTATAAATCTATAGATGGGAGGGTTGTACATTATTCTTAACTACTTGTAATTTTGGTGTAGGGGGTGTTTTTAATGCTATTAATGTAGAATTGATGAATTTTTGGTCTGAATTTTAGTTCTTGCTATTTTTTGTTGTACACTATGCTTAAAGTGTTGTAAGTCTGAAAATTTTTTGCTCTAAAGTGTTGTACACCATGCATAAAGTGTTGTAAGTCTGAAATTTTTTGGAGAGAGAGTGTTTCCTCCATTATAAGTAGTATAGATAATGTTTATAAATTCGTTTTAGATGAAAAATTGTGTACAAAAATATATGTGTTAAAAGTGTAAAGAAATAAAACTTTAAAAAGGCGGGGTTAATTTACAAAACTTAAGGGTCGAAAACAAAAATTTAAAACATCAAAACTACCCAAAACTCGACCCACGGTTTCAACCCAGTTTTTCTCTCAACCCATAGTAACCCTAAATCAAAAATTGATACTATCCAACCACCAATTCATCATCAAGATATTCTTATCTAACCTTCCGTTTTAATATTGTAATATCGATCTAATTCGTGATTTAGCAACAAGGTTTGTCAATCATCAATGACCTATTTTTATATCCAGTCAATAATTGACGATATTACTGAATCGTTGTTTTAATTGATTATTTTATATGCTTTGTGTTGTTTTGGTTATGTTTTAGTAAATTTTTTGGGTTATGTATGTGATAACGTGAGTGTATTGATTTAATTGCCTGTTTGCGATTATATTGTTAGATCAATTGTTAATGTCAAAGAAATCTTTTATATAATTAATGGTCTATTGATGAACTTAATGGTATAACATTAATATGTAACTGGTTTGAACAATGTAATATATATTGCACAACATGATAACAAGAAAAAGGATGGTAGATGTAATCTCTGTCTTTAACATAGTCTATCGTATAGGTTTCTGATATGCCCGAGTCTTCAAATTTAGCTACAAAATCAAGTTAAGGATTGTTGTTTTTTTTTTTTTTTTTTTTTTTTTTTTTTTTTTTTTTTTTTTTTTTTTTTTTTTTTTTTTTTTTTTTTTTTTTTTTTTTTTATACAGTTTTTCTGAGATTGCTTATTGAAACTGCTTACAAAGGGGCCGTTTAGGCTTGGTTATATAAATTGTTTCTAAATAAGGGTCTATTGAGGATTGCTTACTTAAATGGATTTTCTTATAACTTACAAAAAGTTCCCAAACAACCTCTTTTATTTCCTTCAATAATGACATAGAGATGGGGTGCTAAAACTAGGTTTAATGTGTTATCATCTTTTTAGACCATTTTGGTACATCTAGCAAACTGCATGAGTTTGGTAATTGCATAACTGATCCATGTACATATACAAGAAAATTTCATAACATAAATAGAGTCGTCTCAAGGTTACGTGAGGCCTAAAGCGCTTTTCCAGATAAGGGCCTTATAAAAGATTTCAATACGTTGATAATTAATCATCTCATTATTAAGCTTTGATTTTCTGTAATTAGCAGTTGCATATATAAAATTTTTGGGGCCTTATAAAACTTGGGGCTTAAAGCGATTGATTTAGTGTCCTTATATCAGAGACGACCCTGAACATTAAATACATATTATTGTTACCCGGACCTGTTTTGATCATGCTACCCTTTTTGATACAACTATTGCCCTTAACTGTAGATTTGAGAACCATGCATAAGTCTTTTGTTCCCCTGATGTTGTTTCATATGCATCAGCTATTACGGTTTTAAGTTCTTAATGCAACACATATTTTCATCAGTTTAGTAATAAAGGACAACTATATGGTACAAGTCATAATAACCCTCATAGTTGCACCTAATCACATTATTTAATGCAAAGTATATGCTTTTTTTTTTTTTTTTTTTTTTTTTTTTTCTTTGCAACCAGTTTCATTTTGGCTGAAGGATACTACTACCATTTTGAGGAGGTATGGATAAAGGCTTAGCTTGATGGCTTATAACAAAACCTAATTTGTGTTTTAGATTGTGCGTTCAAACTACTTTTTATCGTGATATTATCAACCGCATAAACTTCATTTTCTTTAAAAGTATCTGTATCATGACGTTTAAGATGGCTTCACATTTTAAATATCGAAAATTGTGTGTTTACTCTTAATGCTGTTGTTTTTTCTGATATTAAATGTATTGATAAGAGTATTACGGGTGGATATCCCTTTCAAGTCTTCAAGCATTATAAAGAACATCAGCCAAGCCCTCAATTTATTACTCGAACTAAGTGTTGGTCCAAACAAAACTTCCAAAAAAATAGGTTAAATTCAATGCTATTGTTAATGGTAGTAGGATGATTACTTTTGGGGTGTTTAATGCCTATATGTCCATATGATTTTAGGTACTTTTAATCTGATTCAACTACCTTCAGTTAGTTTGGTGGCTTCCGTTGGTCATTTTGAGAGTTAAACAATTTGTTTGTGATGATTACATGTTGAAGTTTTGCCTATTATTTAGTGGGTCTTATTTAAGCTCGGCACTCACCCAAACCTTATAACCTGTGTGCTTACAATGCTTATGATGACAAGTTCATATGCATTTTTAAAGTATCAGCTTCAAGTCTTCAACGACGATCAAAATGGTTCATACTTGATCGAGTCATTTCATATTATATACGGTCAAGGATAGACTCACTAAGATAGTATTCACATGTTACATTTCATTCTTAGCAAAGTGGCGTTGTCTTCATTGATTGCTAAATATTATGGCCCTTTAATTTTTATAACCAGAATGATGTAATGAGTCGTTCCCCGAGGCGTTCAAAGAGAGAAACAACTCCGGTGTTATGTNTTTTTTTTTTTTTTTTTTTTTTTTTTTTTTTTTTTTTTTTTTTTTTTTTTTTTTTTTTTTTTTTTTTGTTTTGTTTTGTTTTTTGTTTTTTTTTGCTATGCAACCAGTTTCATTTTGGCTGAAGGATACTACTACCATTTTGAGGAGGTATGGATAAAGGCTTAGCTTGATGGCTTATAACAAAACCTAATTTGTGTTTTAGATTGTGCGTTCAAACTACTTTTTATCGTGATATTATCAACCGCATAAACTTCATTTTCTTTAAAAGTATCTGTATCATGACGTTTAAGATGGCTTCACATTTTAAATATCGAAAATTGTGTGTTTACTCTTAATGCTGTTGTTTTTTCTGATATTAAATGTATTGATAAGAGTATTACGGGTGGATATCCCTTTCAAGTCTTCAAGCATTATAAAGAACATCAGCCAAGCCCTCAATTTATTACTCGAACTAAGTGTTGGTCCAAACAAAACTTCCAAAAAAATAGGTTAAATTCAATGCTATTGTTAATGGTAGTAGGATGATTACTTTTGGGGTGTTTAATGCCTATATGTCCATATGATTTTAGGTACTTTTAATCTGATTCAACTACCTTCAGTTAGTTTGGTGGCTTCCGTTGGTCATTTTGAGAGTTAAACAATTTGTTTGTGATGATTACATGTTGAAGTTTTGCCTATTATTTAGTGGGTCTTATTTAAGCTCGGCACTCACCCAAACCTTATAACCTGTGTGCTTACAATGCTTATGATGACAAGTTCATATGCATTTTTAAAGTATCAGCTTCAAGTCTTCAACGGTTCAAAGATGGTTCATACATTGAAGTCGAGTCATTCCATATTTATATACGGTCAAGATAGACTCACTAAGATAGTATTTCACATGTTACATTATCATTCTTAGCAAAGTGGCGTTTGTCTTCATTGATTGCTAATATTATGGCCCTTTAATTTTTATAACCAGAATGATGTAATGAGTCGTTCCCGAGGCGTTCAAAGAGAGAAACAACTCGGTGTTATGACACACATGCTTCCATCGGCCATAGCATAAAAAGCTACTATAATCAATGCCATGAAAGAAACTTGGAAGCTAAGTATTGGCATAATTTGATTGTGGATACAACGTGTATAAAAGATAGTATATTAGTAGTTTTTCATTCTTATACTATAAAATAGTCCCCATATATCAGTTTTGTTGATTAAAGATTTGGGATAAATTTTGTTAGGACTTAGGAGGATGTTTCTTTGTAGTTTGATGTATTAATGAGATTGTTTATGTGGTTAAGCCACTTTGATGGGCAACCAAGTGTTGGGAAGAGATTTTAAGGATTATAAGCATTGCTGAAAAGCTTTATATGTTAAAAAAGATTATTAGTGAAATATGATATGAATAAAATAATGATACTTGGTTTGCATTTTGTAATGCTCTTGGTCAGGCTGCAACAAACCTTGGAGCCGTTGTTAAAGGTAAGGCTGCTGCAGCAAACATTGTAAGCATGCTTAAGGAAGATGTTGACAGTTCAAGTAAGTCAAAAGCTGGGAAGGCCCTCTCAAAAGTGGATGGAAGTATTGAATTTCGCGAGGTCTGTTTTGCTTATCCATCTCGACCAAATGTGGTATTTGAAGATCTGAACTTTTCTGTTGCTGCTGGGAAAAGAATTGCAGTCGTTGGTCCCAGTGGTTTGGGAAAAAGTACCACCATTTCTATGATTCAGCGCTTTTATAGTTTTATGATCCCACTTTAGGTATCAAATAAAATACGATTGTTTGTTGTCATTCTGTCAAAAGTTAACATGTTTATCTACAAATTTGCACCCATGAATGTCTTTATGATTTGTTCAACCTGTTCCACATCACATTGACTTACCTCTTTAATAGTATTTGATTCCGATTTTGTTACAAATTTGTAGGTCAAGTGTTGTTGGATGACCATGATATCAACAATCTCCAGTTGAGTTTGTTAAGAGGACTTATGGGATTGGTTAGTCAAGAACTAGCATTATCTGCCTGGGATTGGTTAGTCAAGAACTAGCATTATCTGCCACAACCATAGCCGAAAGCTCTAATATGAACCATATAATTGAAGTTTACAAAGCTGCAAATGGTCTTTCGTTCATTCAAGGGTTACCTGGTGGCTATAAAACTCAAGTGGGCGAAAAAGGAACCCAACTTTCAGGAGGTCAAAAACAAAAAATAGCTATAGCACGGGCCACACTAATAAACCCGAAGATACTACTGGACGAGGCCACAAGTGCACTTGATTCTACAATCATTGTGGCACACAGATTATATACAATAAGAAACGTTGATACCATCGTCGTTTTGAAAAATGGTCAGTCAGTTTGAAGAACATGAGCTTAATGAATGATGTAAGTTATTTAAATTTGAATATGAAGACAAAATGCAATAGAACTTTTATGTGTACCTTCAAATTCGGCCTTTTATTTGCATTATACCAAATGTTAGAATTTGTTTTTTAATAAATAAAAATACATTACTAAAAATTTTAAAAAAAATCCCGCGCGTGCGCGGGCATTATAACTAGTATTTTATATAATAAAACAAAACCCCTATTGGGAATTTTACATTTCAAAAAAATCAATTCATTCCTTATTAAGTAATAATTTTATTTAAAAAAAAGATTATTTTCTTATTAAGTAACATTTTATATTTATCCATAACACAAGTAGAAGATAAATAAAAAAATATAAATAAGATATTTAAAAAAAGATTATTTTCTTATTAGGTAACATTTTATATTTATCCACAACACAAGTAGAAGATAAATACAAAAAATATAGATGAGATGCAATTAACATGATTAAAATTTTTAAATAATTATTTAAAAAATTAAAAAAAAAACCCCCCGCGCATGCGCGGGCATTATAACTAGTAATCTTTTATATAATAAAAGAAATTACATCATTTCAGAGGTTTTTTTTAACAAAACAATTTTAGTGGAAAAAAATTGGACCAATAGAAATGCTCGATTTTGACACATAGGCGAAATCAAACAATATGATTGGTCAATGAAAAGTTAAAATTGAATTGATTTTGGTCAAACTTTAATAAATTTGATGGAGAAATTGATTGAGGAAAAAAACATATAAAAATATAGGTGTCAATAAAAACTTAAAAAAAGATGAGGTAATTAATAAAACATTAGTGATTGAATTTTAAATATATTATATGGAGTTAAGTGTAAAATTATAAATCTCCATGTTTTTTGATAAATTTAAATAATAAATAAATAACCACTTACACTTTATACCCCTTACACTTTATAATATGAACTTCGTTTACAATTACACGAGTGTATAATTAGTATTGGTTTAAGACTTCCATTTATTAAACTTACAAATTTTTATAAATGTACGAATTAGTTTTAATATACGTTAAATACTTTTAAAATAAATGTTAGTTTTAAACTTTCATCTATTAAAATATCTTTTTACTATGTACGTTAAATATAAATAAGAACTCATGTTATCTTATTTAAAAGTTTAATCTATACTTACACGGGTTTGAATATTAAATACAGTTAAATTATTATTAACGGTAATATAAATATCAAATGGTAAGTACGAGTTAGTATGATATGAAAATAAATATACGCGATTGAACTTATAACGACTCATGTAATTATTATTTAAAGTTTATATACGAATATCCGGAAAAACATTTTTAAAAAGTTTACGGAGTATATTTTAACTTTATCAATGTTCATTATGTGCTACTAAACTCGCACATTTTATATAACATGATATTAGTTAAAGTTAAATAACAACATCAACCTCAACATTAACATCTATGACAAATAAATAAAGTTAAATCTTTCATCAAATAAAATTTTTATAAAATATTAATTGATATTAATACATAATGAAAAACTCATGCATACTTATTAGTTGTACTTATATCATAATTTTCACGGGTAAATTCTTATATATTCATATAGTAAACAAAATTCTCAAAATAAATTTGATTTATGTGTAAACCCATGTGATCAAAGAACCTTTGGCCCAATAACATTATAAGAAGACACGATCAAGAATCCAATACAAGGTCGATGCCATGGTTATATTTACAATTTCTGCTAACTATTTTACTTACTTTCGCACATGTTGATACTCTAACTTTTTAAAATATACATAAAGTATTATGTTTTAAACGATAATACTATATAATTAAAATTTTCTAAAAAACCTCGTGCGTGCACGGGTATTATAACTAGTAATGTACTAGCCGAATTCCAGCGCTATGCAGTTGAAAAAAGAGAAGGAAAGCATTTTGTCGTTGGTGGCTATAGACGAAAACACCAAGGAGTGGAGTTGAGATCAATATAGATTCAGTAGACGAGCATTTTTCATCAAAATTATATCGATTTCATATTCTTCATATCATAGTTGTCAAAATCGCCATCTTGATCGTAGGATCGTACGATCCTACTATCCTACAAACAAAAAACAATCAGGATCTTAACAAGATCATAATTCAAGTAGGATCGTATCAGGATCGTAGGATACCCTTTTTTTTGCTACTATATTAACGTAGAATCTTTCTTTGAACATTTCTTTACTTTGATCTTTGATGAGAACTTTTCTTTGACTTCGTGATGTATGTATGAGCATGTGGAAACTGATGTTCGGATGGTGGTTGTTCCTGCATAAAACAGTTAGCAATAAAACATCCGGTACTTACAGGTTCGGAATTAGAGATCGTTAATAGCATAATGTGAAAATTTTCTCTAACCCTTACCAAGGCCGTTCCCAAATCGGATGCCTTCGAGAGAGCTTACAAGATCTATCGAAGTAGATCAACGATTGGGTGAGTCGTTAGAGACCACCCCACGACTGTAGACCGTTTGGAACCACCGAGAACACTAAGCGTAACCCACAAGGAATTACCGAAGTGACATGCTATCAAGGCTATTTGATGTTGACCCTGGCCGGAATTTCCATTCAATCACTGAGAACCACAAATTATAAATTCTCTCATAAATGTTTTGGCAGATTGCCAAGATATGCGTAGGACTCTTAAGTTTACATCTGGTGTCCTTAATGATGACCAACCAGTGTAGAAGTATCATGTGTTCCCATGAGATCTTTTGATGAATCTCGGGGCTCTAGACTCAATAAGTGCACATTTAGTCGTCGGAGACATGGAGCAGAGGGCCTCCTTTTCAATGTTAACACATCTCGGAGCGAGAGGTCGATAGATTATGAAAGGTTCTCCGTGAGAATGAAACAAGTACCTTTTAAGAGATACCCGAGTGACTAGAAGGTTAAGTACAGTGCGTCACTGGGTCTATGACGTCTTGTCTTCAATACCGGTGTCACTTTAGTAATAACCAGTAGCATATGAATTGAACCCGGTGTCTGCCCTAAGGTTGAACTGTGACAACCGGTAATTTTGGGGACCTTTTCTAAATTCACCGCATTATATTTTTATAAACGAGAGAATTGAGTTATCGATGATCTTATAGAGTATTGCGTATTTCGTGAAAAAGTTTGAAGTTTAGGAGAAAACGTATATTTCTTTACGTGATAACTAGGCTAAGTAAGTACTTCGTGTAGGCACTATATGACTTGGCACTAGGAACTCTAACGTGATGTGTATTTAATAAATANCTCTATTTACTTTTCCGCTGCAACTTTTATATAAAGAGTACTTGTACTCTAAATGGTTTATAAATCGAATGATATGTTTTGGTCACATTTTAAACGTCCCGAGTTGTGGTCGTTTACTATAAATGTGCCTGGTTTCTATTTTCGTAATACCCCCAGCACTGTAGCTGCCATATTTGAGTTGGGGGTGTTACAGCTTTTATGTTTACTTTTGTAATTCTCAGGCAAAAACAGGTATTTGGTGAAAGTTGGCGATTTTGGACTAAAAATGGAGCAAAACGACCAAGATGTCAAAAGTCTACTGGAACTCAGAAGATACGCCGTATCTCACTCAACAGATACGACGTAACATCATACTTAGATGAATTCGAAGACCATTGCCTGACTTTGAAGAATGCGCCGCATGTCATTCTGACATGTTTCGCATATGAAACTTTGGTCAACGAAGAAGATCGAACTTGTTCTACTCCAGATACGCCGCATCTACTCATGAAGAACGGCGCATCTCTACCAAGATTTCACCAGATAAACAATCCAAGATTATAATATATACGCCGCATCAAAGATCAAGATACGCCGCATCTGAAGACGGTGTATGAACATTCTGGAATATATTAATCTTGGACCCCACGCGAAGTTAAGTCAATGCGCCGCATCTATCACTTACATGCGCCGCATGGACCTCTCGAACAAAAACTATAAATACCCAAGACCTACACGAATTTAAGAGACCTTTTACCAAACCCTAAAGTCGACAACAGCTGAAGGAGAGTGCCAAGACACGCCCAAAAGAAGATTCTAAGAGCTGTAAGAAGGTCCTGCATGTATATTTAATTCATTAGATAGTTTTGTTTTATTGTAATAGTACGCTTTAATCCATCAGGATCGATGGCCAGTATTTACGCGATAGCGACTGTTTTATTCGCCTTAAAATTGCTTTCCCATCGATTAAAGTTTATATGTTTGATGTCTTTGGTAACTTTTATTAGTGCATTGATCACCTATGTGTCTAGCTAGGCATTGCTCGGGTCGCCATGCCTCTTTCCTCGCCTATGAATTCTAATATCTTTAGAATAATGAGTAGGATAGTCATAAGTAATCATTAAGAGTTTACTCGCCGATAAGATTAGAGCCAACGAGAAAGGACAAAATTAATACACAACATATAAAACTAGCAATAAAACAAGTGACAAACTATCTAACATTAGGACAGGACCTCTTATTGTTTCTATGTATCTATTTGTGTGCATGCGTACTTCTCTGTTTAGGGATAATCGGTCCATAATTAGGAGTAGGAGTAGGTTAATTAATCATAACCAAAGCCGTGCCAGTCTCTCAGGCTGAAACCCCCCTTTGCGTTAGATTAGGATTGTATAGCTAACCTTGTATAACTAACTTAGACATTAAAACACCTAGCAAAGTAACTAGATAATACGTTCCACTCTTAGTGATCGACACCCTACTTACCATTATATACATACGTACCGGGTACACTGCTCGTTAAGTGTGTGTGTCATTGATAAGTCGGCAATTATAAATTTAAAACTTGAATAGGCCATAAAACAACCTATATGTGCTACAACGATAACGACAACACGACTCGCGCACGCATCAACCGTTAGAAAAGTTATGCCGATAAGAGACGTAAGCCTCTAGAGTTCCAATTAGGAGACCGGGTCATGTTAAAGATCTCCCCTTGGAAAGGCGTGATACGTTTTGGCAAACGTGGGAAGCTTAAACTCCACTACATCAGTCCATTTACCATCCTAGATAGGATTGGACCGATAGCTTATCGATTTGAGTTACCTCAGGAATTGAGTAATGTTCATGATGTATTTCACGTTAGTAACTTGAAGAAGTGTCTTTCAGATGAGACCGTCGTGATTCCTGTAAAGGAAATTCGTGTGGATGAGTAACTAATCTTCGTTGAAGAACCTATTGAGATTTTGGATCGTGAGATCAAACGTTTGAAACGTAGTCGAATTCCGCTCGTCAAAGTTTGTTGGAACTCTCGTCATGGACCGGAATTCACGTGGGAGCGCGAAGATGAATTTCGGAGGAAGTATCCTCGTCTCTTTGCGCCATTGTCATCGGGAAATTCTAAGTGAAACCCGGGACGGGTTTCTTCTGAGGCTGTGACAACCGGTAATTTTGGGGACCTTTTCTAAATTCACCGCATTATATTTTTATAAACGAGAGAATTGAGTTATCGATGATTTTATGGAGTATTGCGTATTTCGTGAAAAAGTTTGAAGTTTAGGAGAAAACGTATATTTCTTTACGTGATAACTAGGCTAAGTAAGTACTTCGTGTAGGCACTATATGACTTGACACTATGAACTCTAACGTGATGCGTATTTAATAAATAACGGTTACGTTTATTTAGAGTATTAATTTAGTTTTTCTAAGCCGTGAGTGGTGAAACGTTTTGAAGTGATTATGACTATTAAACGAGACGTCTTATTTTACCGGGGAAATTAGTTATTTATTTTGGAACGAGCGGTGAATATTTAAAATAATTACGTGTGGTGACCGATGTTTTCATAAACCTTACAAAAATACAAGAGTCGGGAGGGATGTAAGAAAAATAGTAGTTTTGGGTATTACAATTACACTAGTTTATAAAGTTTAGAACTAGAGGGACCATTTTCGTCACATACCCAAACTACTTAAACAAATAAACCCTAAACCTAATCTATTTCATTTTCTTCTCCAAAACATCACCCTCTCCTCCCTCTCTTTACACCCGCCGCCGGCCACCCTTACGCCGCCACCACCGCCACTTTTGCAACCACACCGCCACCACACCCACACCCAAAATCAACTTCTCCTTCATTTGGTGTCATCCACGCGCCACGAAAACCACCCCAAGACCCTATTCGAGTTCCACCGTCGCGTATAAACACCACCACCACCATTTCCCACCACCACTTTTATAGATCTACGTGTGTAAAGGTAAGGAAACGAGTTTTTATTTGTTGGGTTGACTTTTGATGGGTCAAACCCGAAAGTTTTCTTGATTTGGGTATAAAAACTTATGGGTTTATTGATTTTTCATACTTTGGTCACGGTTGGTATCGAATGGATGCGATTTGGGTGCGAGTTTGACTCGGTCGTGGTCAAACCGTGGGTCAAACCCATGAGTTTGATGGTTTCTTGGATTTCTTTTTGATATTTGATGCTTGGTAGATGTTTTGGTTAAGGTTTAATTGATTTGGTATGTTTGGAATTGATTCGTGAGGTGCTATTGATGTTATTGTTGCTCGAGTCCTAGTCGCGACCCTCTTGGATGCGTTTGGCCCGTTGGTGTGGCTCGGCCTCGCCAAGAAAGCCAAGCCGAGACCCTCTTGGTCTCGGCATACTAGTTGTGGCTCGAATAAAAATTGAGCCGAGACCTTGGTCTCGGTAATATGTGTTTAATGTTTGTTTTGAAGTTAAACGGTTACGTGAATGTTTGGTTAGCGTGGTATAAGTAAAAAGATGGAGTTAACGTAAAATATTGTTGTTAAGTTATCGAAATATTATAAACGTAGACATTGACGGGAAATATATATATGTGTGCTTAAGTGGATTAATTGGTAAAAATGATTGATGGCGATGTGTTAATATAGTTTGATGATAAATTGGCGAATAGAGTTGTGGAATATTAATTTGATTGAAGGAAAAATATTAATCGGGGATTATTAATTTCTTTGGACGTAAAGGGTTGTGTGACTTATATTAAAATTTGGCTATATGAGTTGTTAGTGAATATATATATATAAATGGAATTCTTGTTATTATACGATACGTGACTATATGATTAATTGTGAATTAATTGTTATGTGAATATAGATATATATTGCGACTAACGTGTGTTGTGATGTGTTGTGGACATGGAAGCTTGGTTATGAATACTCGGAGTTATAAGGTTGCGAACTTTTAGAATGACGGAGATAGGTTAGTACGAGAGCCGTAGACGGCCTCGCGTTATTGAAGTTTGGAAAGTGTGTTTGGATATCGGGATATATTATTGGATTGGTATTATTTTATGACGTTATTTGGTGCAAGTTGAGGTCGCCTTGACTCCCCAGTCTTGGTTGGCTTCAACAATGCCGTTACATGGAACTTTGGACTTGGACTAGTTATGTGGAGCGGGAAGTCATGACTCGGACACGTGGACTCGAATAAATAATAATTCGTTAGTATAATTTATTACGCTAAACGTATATATAATATAAGTCAAAATATATATATGTGTGAAAACATATGTATATATGTTCACTTATATAATAAATAGGTAACGTAATAAATAAAATAATAACGTGACGATAACTATTAACTATTAAGTTAGATTAATATTTATCGGAACCTTATTAAATAAATATATAACGAATTCATATTACGAATTAATAACGGAAAGTCTTTAAAAAGGAATCCTTATGGGTTCAAAACAAATGTGATGTTCGAAGTCAATTATTAAATATTCGAGCACACGCTAAGCAAGTCCAANGTATGTTTGGAATTGATTCGTGAGGTGCTATTGATGTTATTGTTGCTCGAGTCCTAGACGCGACCCTCTTGGATGCGTTTGGCCCGTTGGTGTGGCTCGGCCTCGCCAAGAAAGCCAAGCCGAGACCCTCTTGGTCTCGGCATACTAGTTGTGGCTCGAATAAAAATTGAGCCGAGACCTTGGTCTTGGTAATATGTGTTTAATGTTTGTTTTGAAGTTAAACGGTTACGTGAATGTTTGGTTAGCGTGGTATAAGTAAAAAGATGGAGTTAACGTAAAATATTGTTGTTAAGTCATCGAAATATTATAAACGTAGACATTGACGGAAAATATATATATGTGTGCTTAAGTGGATTAATTGGTAAAACTGATTGATGGCGATTGTTGGGTCTATTATTGATTTGATGATACAAAACAAGAAGAATGAAACATGAGGGACTTAATATGACAAGAAGGAATTCTACAAAAAGATGGAGGGACTTGCTTGCAAAAGAAGTTTTATTTATTAGTCCTTTCTAGAGTTTTGCAACCCTAATCTACTAGTATATAAAGAGATTAAGGGCTTAGGATTTATTATTAAGTCTTCCATAATGTAGTCGACTAAAGGTGTGTGTGTGTAACCTAGGCGTAGGAGATAAACGCCTAGGGTTAGTGGTTGAGTGTTTTAGTTTAGAGAGCATGTTCTACTTGATCAAGGTAGAACATGTTAGTTGGTTTGTAATAGTTAGAGAGTATGATGATAATGAAAAACCTTGTTCATGACAACGTTAATTCATTATTTGAATATTCCGCTTTCGTTATTATGTATCCTAGATAATGTCTAAACAACCTCGAGTCATAAACGGTCCAAGAACTATGAAGGTATTTTAGTTCTATCAATTGGTATCAGAGCCAGGGACTCGTGATATCTAGGATGTGACAAGGTTGTTACTGTCGACGACGAAGCAGATTTGAAAAGGTTATGAAGTAATCGTTAAGAGTATCGGATCATACTGATTTATGTGGCGACAAAGATACATGGTACTTTCAATTTAATATACTGATTCACCTCGTACTGTTTTAAATTTGTTTGTCGCATGTTAATCTCGTACCATACATTGATCAGTTTAGTGGTTTCAACAAAATTGTTATGGTGCTTTATTATTGATCCACTTTAATGATTGGTGGAGCTTCGTAATTATTACAATCAGTATTGGTGGGGATAATTCTTTAAACAATTATTGATTGTGGGTTAGAGATATGTGCAAGGTTTTCCAAAGGACTGCTTTTTGTCGCTTATTCATTCAAGAGCGTGGACAGCAGATTGTTCTTATTGGTTGTGATATCACATGGGACGGTGGTCAAAGAATACAACTTATGGTTTGCAAATTGTGTTTGTCGCATGTGGTCATTGAATATTTTAAGGTCATTACGAGGAGCAGGTTTAATTTATTCTATTATGACTTGGACAATAGTGGATCTGATTACAAATTAACGTTTGTGGTTTGTATTTACTCAAAAGGCAGATATTGTTTATGTGCTGTCGTTTTTAGCTATGGATAGAATGGGACTGATCAGATTTGAGTGTTGTTGCTATCCTGGTCAGTTGAGGATTGTATAATACTGCTGCAATGTTCAAGGTGCTACTCGTATATGTTCAAAGTACTGCTGCTACGCTTACTTCTCCAAAGTATTGTTTATCCAACCTACTGCTCAAAGTACTGCTGCTTGGATTATTTGCAAAGTACTGCTCCACTTCTCAACAAAGTACTGCTCTCATATATTGAAAGTACTGCTACGCTTATCTATTCAACGTACTACTCTAAGGTACTGTTCCTACAAAGTACTGCTGTGATTAAAGTTGATTTATGGAGACGAGTCAAGAGCTTTATGGTTTAACATATATGCATGATTTAAGAGCAGTAAGGGGAAGTACATATGAGTTTGATTGGTTTTGTTTTACACACAGAAGATTTTTTTTTGGTACACACACAGGAAAAAGTTTATGTTCTTAAAGGTTTTTAAAAGGCTCGTATTTGGTTTCTTTGGAATAATTGGTTACGAAGACGATTATTTATCACTTATTTGAAGGTGAAGTGGAGCTTCTTAGATGCGTGTTCTTATCATATCTTAAACGGTTTCATCACGTTTAAAGATAACTTGTTTGTGCGTTAAAGATGTGACAAAGACTTGATGAATCTAGTAATGTGTGATTTTTCTTATGATGCTCTATGCACACATTGACTATCACTTTAAGGAGTTACGTTGTAGTACTCAGTGTCTCATCTAGTTGAGGATTTGTCAAGAGATTGCGGTCTATTCATATTTTTTGTTCTTGGTATGAGTTTGGAGTCACATGGTTAGTACAAGATATAAGACACAAGTTTGGGATGTTCTACTTCTTCATCAAGTTTGTTATATTTGGTTTTCTTCATCAGTGATCATTACAAGGAGCCTACAGATTTAAAGAATCATGAAGATGATTAACACATTGGTTTCAGGGGAAGTATCTTATCATGTGATTAATCATTTGATGTTCATGCACCACTCAAGGGGAAGTTTTTGATTCTTACTACTGGTGATTAGTATTACTACTGATGGTTTAGATTTCTACTGTTTCAAGTTCATTTATAGTGCGGAAAACTTCATGGAGGGTAATTTGAGACATTGGAAGGATGAATTGGATGTATGGTATTAGTTCATGGTGGTCAAGATCATTATTTGCATACGTTCCCTATTTGTTGATAACAAAAAGGGGAAGAGATGTTTGAGTGGCATGGCATGAATTAAGGGGAAGACAAGATTGTTTCATTCATGGTGAGATTCAGTTATCTCAATTTCTCTACTTCATCTAGGGAAATTCGTACAAGATTTGTGTTTGTTTTGTTACCATCAAATAGGGGAAGATTGTTGGGTCTATTATTGATTTGATGATACAAAACAAGAAGAATGAAACATGAGGGACTTAATATGACAAGAAGGAATTCTACAAAAAGATGGAGGGACTTGCTTGCAAAAGAAGTTTTATTTATTAGTCCTTTCTAGAGTTTTGTAACCCTAATCTACTAGTATATAAAGAGATTAAGGGCTTAGGATTTTATTATTAAGTCTTCCATAATGTAGTCGACTAAAGGTGTGTGTGTGTAACCTAGGCGTAGGATATAAACGCCTAGGGTTAGTGGTTGAGTGTTTTAGTTTAGAGAGCATGTTTTACTTGATCAAGGTAGAACATGTTAGTTGGTTTGTAATAGTTAGAGAGTATGATGATAATAAAAAACCTTGTTCATGATAACGTTAATTCATTATTTGAATATTCCTCTTTCGTTATTATGTATCCTAGATAATGTCTAAACAACCTCGAGTCATAAACGGTCCAAGAACTATGAAGGTATTTTAGTTCTATCAATTGGCATCAGAGACAGGGACTTGGTATCAATTTGATTGAAGGAAAAATATTAATCGGGGATTATTAATTTCTTTGGACGTAAAGGGTTGTGTGACTTATATTAAAATTTGGCTATATGAGTTGTTAGTGAATATATATATATATAAATGGAATTCTTGTTATTATACGATACGTGACTATATGATTAATTGTGAATTAATTGTTATGTGAATATAGATATATATTGCGACTAACGTGTGTTGTGATGTGTTGTGGACATGGAAGATTGGTTATGAATACTCGGAGTTATAAGGTTGCGAACTTTTAGAATGACGGAGATAGGTTAGTACGAGAGCCGTAGACGGCCTCGCGTTATTGAAGTTTGGAAAGTGTGTTTGGATATCGGGATATATTATTGGATTGGTATTATTTTATGACGTTATTTGGTGCAAGTTGAGGTCGCCTTGACTCCCTAGTCTTGGTTGGCTTCAACAATGCCGTTACATGGAACTTTGGACTTGGACTAGTTATGTGGAGCGGGAAGTCATGACTCGGACACGTGGACTCGAATAAATAATAATTCGTTAGTATAATTTATTACGCTAAACGTATATATAATATAAGTCAATATATATATATATATATATATATATATATATGTGAAAACATATGTATATATGTTCACTTATATAATAAATAGGTAACGTAATAAATAAAATAATAACGTGACGATAACTATTAACTATTAAGTTAGATTAATATTTATCGGAACCTTATTAAATAAATATATAACGAATTCATATTACGAGTTAATAACGGAAAGTCTTTAAAAAGGAATCCTTATGGGTTCAAAACAAATGTGATGTTCGAAGTGAATTATTAAATATTCGAGCACACGCTAAGCAAGTCCAAAGCTCATTGTTCTTTGATAATGACTATTTAACCTTATTGAGTAAAGTCACGGATTTATTTATCGATAACGGGTCATTAATATCGTTGTTGGACCTATTGGACCGACGAGCCCAATAGGAGCCCAATAAGGATATTAAGTGGCTATGTTGACGAAAAATGCATCCTACGACTAATGATATACTTAAGGGCTAATAAGTAAGTCGACAAAGGGTTGGACTTATCAAGTTGACGAATTTGATAAGCCGTCGACCATTTATGCGACGACTTATCGATCCATAAGGCCATATCATTTGACTTTGACCTTTTGCGTGCGATTTGATGACTTCTTATATGCTTTAAATGCTACTACGTGCTATGTGGATTATTTGACTTTCGTGATATATGCCGTTGAGGGATTATATTCTTGGATATGCGTATATGATATGATTGGATGAACTACTTGGCGTGAGTTCACTTGAGTCGAGACTATGTCTCTAGTACCCATACCAAACGATACCAAGCGATGACTAAAACTTTTCAAAGAATATTTTCTTTTGGAAAATAAACGTAAACTACTCGGGAATTAAGGGAAGTAATTGATTTTTCGAGAGTTATATTAAGTGAGTTCTATATATATATATATATATATAGGTCGTGCCGAGTCATAGTTGCTGTGAAGTCTTAGCCTTGCTTTCTTTTGCTATTTACGTATCTATCTTGATTTCTGCTTGCTACATTCGAGGTGAGTTTCATAGCCCCAATTTTTACTCATATTTTAATGGTTTTCCTAAATTTGGGGGAGAATACATGCTATCGTTTTCTTGGACCTGCTACTATTTTGTTTTGCTATTGTGTAGACTAGTTTTAGGATAGACGAAAGTAGACGTTGACCTATAGCTAGGGCGTTTGACCCTAGTTTGGAATAGACTCTGCTGCGGCCTAGATTCGGGGCAGCATTGGGTGGTTCCTTGCTGTAGCCTGACTAGTGACCGTTGAGGGGCCCGCTCACTATGACCATTCATCTTGCCTAAGATGATAAATTATTGATTGCGATTATGATTGAGGTGATTCGTGATGTCTATGCCTGCTCTAGTTACACATAGCGCTAAAATTTTTCAGGTCCCGTATGATTTTACTTTAAACCTATGAACTCACCAGCGAAAGCTGACCTTTTTAAGCATGTATTTCTCAGGTAAAGAAGTCTTGCTTTCAATACTTGGACAATGGTAAAGCTGCTTGGATCTTGGCTTGGTTTGAGACATCGATGGAAACTCTGATATTTCTTTTAAAGACCTGTTGTTTTAATTATCTATTTGGGCTTGCCTATCTAAAACCCATGGATTTATGTAAACTTTAACTTTTGCTGACTTTGGTTTACATTATTATCTATGCTATCTCGTTACCTATACTTGTGATGGTAACAATTCACGTAGCACCCCGAAAGCTTGTAAATCTTCCGCTGTACGAATTTTGGGGGTGTTACATGAACATATGGAGGGCTATTTCTTTTCACCCTTTTCATTACTTTTCTTTTTAATTCTTCAACCCCTTCTTTCTCCTTTCTCATTTACTCCATTTTTTCAATCATACCTAAGGACTTCTAATTCTACACTACTGGAATTGTCCTTTGGTAGATCCCTCTGGTTCTGGCGGATCATAGGACGGTTTTTCCCAACCTTAGTCACCTTATATCTTCATAACTATCCTATTGTTGCCATTGAACCAAATATTTGAAAATCTTATCAAAGTGTTTATGATAATGAAACATATTTTGTTATCACTTTGAGAGTTTTGATTTCTTTTTTAAGGACTCCCCCTTCACATGTACTCATGGATTTTTTAAAAAATTTGCACATGCGGGAGGAGTTTGCACTTTTGAATTGATCGACTTTTAGTGAACAAGACCGATTCGAGACACGTTTACATCACTAGTTAGAATAGCTTGAAATTATTACCCGGCCTGGTCAAGTCCAAAGTAAGTTTCTCGAAATGGTACATTCTACTCGGACAAAATCCTTTCGATTACTGATATTTAAGTTTCGTCAATTCGAGTGTTATATCTGAGTCGAGCTCTAATCGAGATTCTGCCACAATCTTTATACATTTTTATCATATTTTGATTATAGTAAATCACGTCTCCCCCCCCCTCTTCAAAAATAGCATACCGTGATATTTTTTATATCAACTGATTAATAGAAAAAGCTTTTAGAGAGATAGACGGATTTGTTTTTGCATAAAATCGAAACATTTTATCTTTTTATACCCCCCCCCCCCTAATGAAAGTATATTTCAACAAGAAATCAATTAAGGGTTTTGGAGGGAGTTATCTTTTTGAAACGCGAGTTATGTACCGAAATGTACACAAGTCATTTTGTAAACGAGTTTTTGCTTTAAATATTTTCATTTGTTTATACTCGAATTTTTCGAAAAGAATTTCGGTTTTGAACGTTCGAGTCCTGATCTGAAATAACCAGAAGTCATCATTTAAGTCTGGGTTTCGTACTGAACTATACGAAAGCCATATTTTAAGAAAATTTGAGAAACGACATTTTTTAGAAAACATTATAATTAACTCCCGCTCTAGCATCTGTACATGTCCGTATCATAGTTGAATGACATTTCTAGATACATACAGAATATCGATTATATGAGAGACATGTTGTGAGAAGAATATTTTTGGATTTTTGATTTTATGTTGTTTTTCGATTTTAGAAAATTTTCTATTTTTGTATTTTGTTTTTGTTGGTTTTTTAAATTTTGTATTTTATTTTTGAAAAATATTTACAGCGAAGCGGTTTTGAAAGCATTTTTCAAGAAGATTTGAGAAGATGTTCTAACTCCTCATGGGTTAGGCTTCGCATGCCAATTCGTCGAACTAAATCGTCAAACCTATCTTTTGGAAGGGCTTTATAAATAGATCGGCGAGTTGGTATTCAGTCTTAACGAAAAATAATTCAACAGTACCATCTTCTACGTGCCCTTTGATGAAGTGGTAGCGGACTCTAATATGCTTCGTCTTTGAATGATGAACGGGATTGCACGAGACGGCTATGGCTATGGAATTGATGAGAAGCTTTCCATTTGGTTTGCTTTTAAGATAGCGCATCATACGACTAGCCCATTGTGAGTAACCACCCTTTGACAGCTGGGAGGTCGGTTTTCAGCACCAGCTGCATGAATATCTTGCTGAGTTGCCATTGATAAAGTTGATTTTGGATCGTTCCAACGATAAAGGAGTTGAGTCGTAGTGAAATTTGGGCCTAAAAACTTAAAACCTCAATAACTTCTTTTCGGAGAGGATTTAGGCCACGAAGGTTGGGTTGACTAGTAATGCATCGAAAACGTGTCGTTCTCCTCGATCTCACGGTCGTTTTGATAGGTAATTCGTCAAAAACGCAGTTACGAATCAAAAATTATAGCCGTTTGAAGTTCTGACGCCAAAATTCAACCAAAAATTCTCGAAAATTCTGAGTAGTGTACAATTTTCGAAAATGTGCCAGAAATTCTCGAAACTTTTCCAAGTTTTTGAAAATTTTCAAATTATCGAGAATTTTAGAAGTTCTCGAAACTTTTATAAAATTATCGAGAACAAAGTATTACAAAAGTTCTCGAAACTTTTCTTCCAGAAAAGAATTCTCGATAATTTTGTTCAGGTAGTTCTCGAATTTTTCAAAAAGTTTGCGATAGATCAAAAATTTTTGAAAATTTTCAAATTATCGAAAAAATTTCTGAAGTTCTCGAAACTTTTTAAGTTTTCAAAAATTAATACTTAAACTTTCTAATTTCTACAAATTATAGAGTATCCCAATTGTCGAGGTGTTTTCTCACTTATACAAGCAAGGTAAACACCGAGTAATCCATCAAATCTGATAAAAGGCTCAGGAGAGAATTTTCGAAAATTTCACCAAAAATTCTCGATAAATAGTTCTCGATAATTAGGGTTTTTGAGGTTCTCGATAATTTTGCAGAAAATTGTGTTGGCTTAAAGCTCCCCGAAATCAAGTTTTTATTCTAAGATTCTTGTACTTCTAGGCTTAAAAACACCAAAGCTTGAAGAAAGTTGCAAACTTGATGGTTTTTATGAAACTTTTTTGTATTCTCGAAAACAAGTACGAATTTTTCTAAAACTTGAAATTTTTGCAAAAGATTGAAACTTTCTTGTTTGTAAGAGTTTATAACACAAGTTTGTAAACAAATATGTGTTAGAAACCAAGAAACAAACAAAAAAAATACAACTTTTTAAAAATAACGTGAAGTAGAAAGATTTTGTACTTGAACACAAGACTAAAACCAACTCAAATCACTCCAAAATCATTGTTAGGCGATTGATACCAGTTGTAGGACCTTAGATCTATAAATTTATCACACAATATAAGCTCAATATGAAGTAAAGATGGTGACTTGATGTAGAATATATGTGGCTTTAATATAGATAGAAAGAGAGATGAAATATGAAACTTTTATTCAAGAGGCACGCACACATACACACTCAAGCACACACCTCAAATGAGCCTTTGAGGAGTTTAAATAGTAAGATACATGAGATGCCCTAAAGGCTTTTCTATGAGCTTGGGCTTGGACTTGGTTTACATTTAAACTTAATAGGCTTACATAACATAACACATGACATACTAGTTTACCAAGTCCTTAGCCCAATATCTATTTCTATCACACGACATACAAAGTTCCTATTACTAGAATGACCGTCACTTTTTTTTAATATTTCTTTAATGCTAACAATTTTTGCATTAATCAAAATGTTATCAGGAAAAACCTATAATAAAAAAATATTGAACAAGAAGTAGGTGCACGTATGTAGTAACTTTGTGCAAGTGAGTATTGCAATATATCTAATATTCTACTACTATGGTACTTAAACATATAACTTTTTCTTTTATCATACGTTTAGATTTGTTTATCATATGAAATATTATATAGAAATATAAAACTACAACCCCTAAACAAAAATATATGCATTTTCATAGGATCTTACGATCCCGATCCGATCATACGATCACGATCTTGCAAAGCCGAAAATGATCCTAGGTAGGATCCCGATCCTGACAACCTTTATTCAATCAATAAACCAATCTTAGCCATTCATTTTTCATCAAAATTATTAAAAAAACCATTTTTCACCCTTTTTGTAAAAATAAAATATCTTGCAAACGGTAAATCGTTAAGTGAAGAAAAATACACCATCGGGATGAGAATATTTTTTATTTTTCAGTAGACGGGCACTTCGATATACTTTCGGCATTTTTTTTTTCGAGTTTTGTTTTGGTGTTAAAATTTGCGTCTTGAAAAATCACACGTGATGTGTATGTTAGGAATCACGTGTGATTTCACAAATCACATTTGAAAATAGCAAATCATATGTGATTTCTCCAAACGTAAATTTTAACACTTATAAAAAATGTCAAACAAAAAGTTCATCGAAAATATATAGAAGTGTCCATCTATAAATAGATGATTTAATTCTCGTCGTGATAGTATGATTCTTTTCACATAACGATTAACCGTTTGCGAGATTTTTTTTAAAGAGTGAAAGTTTATTTATTTTTTTGTTTTGATAAAAAGCATGGATGGGTTCATTGGATTTTTAGAGAATATCAGATCTACATTGAACTTTTCTCTATACTTATCATTGCTTTTTTATCCATTTACTTCCCAATTTCGACTTCTCAGTTAATTAAGGGAGATTCGTCAGCTCGTGGACGGGGTGCCAAAGTTTGATGCTGTTGAAGATTGACAACTTGCTTAGAGATCTTCCATTAAGTTGTTAAACACTTCATATGGTTTAATATCATGGTTTTAAAAGGCTCGCAAAGGCGTGAGGTTTGATCTTGCCGCCACGCCGCCTTATGTCACGTCTTTTTGTAAACTCGATATATATGAAATATGATATAAATATATAAATAGTTTCATATTTTGTGCCGCCTTATGCCACGCCTTATAAACGAAAAAGTTTCGCTTTGGCCGCAAAGGCGTGAGGCTTGATCATGTCGCCACAACACACCTCCCGCTATTTAAAACAAATCTATATTGATTTGTGTTTGATGGATTTTAGTAACTTGTGTGGATGATTCCCGAAAGTGTTTTAAACTCTTAATGTGTTATAATAAATTTTGTCATATGGTGGTGCTTCAACTAATACTGGCACCTAATTATTTAATCCCGTCCCAAAATATAAATCCATTTTGACTTTTTGAATCAAACTTGACCTTAAATATTTTTGTTTGTATTATATAATTGTTGATAAAGATTATATGAATGAAAATACATTTAAAACCCAATCCATATATGTATTTTGCATGAAATATTATATAATATAAAAAAGAAATATTTAAGGTGAAAGTTGGATTCAAAAAGCCAAAATGATCTTATATTTTGAGACGGGGGGAGTAACTTTTATTTCAGTTTTAGCAAATGTTTACTAATGCTCATGCTTTAAAGAAAATAACAACAGGTACTGTGGAAGTTTAATTAACTGTTTAACTGTGACAGCAAATGACAAAGAATATTGCTAATTGCTACTGCTCACATTCAAAACACTAGTTTATACTCTCTGCAATTTATTACTACAAGGTGTTATTCTGATGGGTTTGTGGACATTGTTGTTTCCGTCACATGTTGTTAACTGGTCAATTTCTCAAGTCCTTTGTATGAAGAGACGATGAGAATGTTTGGGCTGATATCGCGTCCCTGAGTCTAAGGAGGTGTTTGGATTAGCTCAGTAACTTTTTTTTCTTTTCTTTTCTTTTTTTTTAAAAAAACTTTTCAGAAACCAAAGGGACTAATCTTGTAACTTTTCTCTATAAAATAATCCCTTCTAGGTATTTATTGAAAACAGGTGACAAATCTTTTTTATTTAATAAAAGAAAACGGCTGGGGTGACTTTGACTTAACTCTAAAGTCTAAATCGTTTATTCTCTCACTCGAACGTACGAGGCCTAGATTAAATTCTGAAGGTTGTTTTTCTCCGCGATCCGGTTGTTTCTCTTGTACGGTAACCCTAAATTTACAAAGAACTTACCTTGATAATTTAATATACTGCTGCTATATATTAGTCTAATGAATGAATGAATGAATTGTTGGTCTTTATGTTAAGTTGATTATATTGGCAGCATGGCTTATGTTGAAGTGTTTTAACTGTGACATTGTGTCTGTGACAAATGGCATTGCTAGATACTGTCTCGCGCCCTTTGCACATTAGCTCGCCTAGTGCTTTTTAAACCGATGTCTTTGGTGTTAGCGAACTATTTATTAGCGCATAATATAAACGAAAGAACATATATCTTTACCTTTAAAAGCCTAAGACTAGGAATAACCCTAAACCAAATTAACCTTTAAATAGGAAAATGAATATTTGGTCATCGGTCAATAAGTACCTTTATTTTTCACTTGAATCCACAACTGAATCACAAGATCCTGTTATGTGTGCTGTTTATAAATATATATTCTTTTAACAACAGAGAGATGCATTCTAATGAGAACGGTCATGCCCAAAGTTCCAAAGCATTTCTCCCCAAGTCATTTTCCTTCTTCCACCGTCTCCGTCGCTGCAAAACTACATCCACGAAGGTATTAATATTACACCAAAAACTCCCATATACTATAAACTTCCTTAAAAACTTCTTTATTGTTTTATTTAGTTTGGCTAGGCTCAGTGTGTTTTAAAGATTGGCATGTCAATATTTTTTTGTTTTAGTTTGAAGCACTAGTGGTGCGTATGTTTGTACAAATTAATATGGTGCTTTTACCATATTACCTGAACTTTATTGTTTTTGAGTAATATATTTTACGAGGGTAAAAACCCTTTACCAAAAAGAGCTATGGTGTGTCTTTGAAAACTACACAATTAATAAAATTTTATATGCACTCGCGCTGTTCATGGGTCAATTCGATTCGGGTTTTATTCGCCTTTAAGGGGTGCACAATTCATTTCTCCCATGTGGTTTGGTTGTAGTATTATAAATTAAAAAATGAAACTGGACTGGTAAACTGTTTTTTTCTTTTTCGGGCAATTTGGTCTTGGATTTTCCCGTTTTGGATTTAACGGCTCGGCTTAGTTTGCTGTTGTTCTCGTGACAATTCTAACATACCAACTGTTATGTTTTTGCAGAGAAGACGTGTCTTCGTTAAAAACATCATGTATGTACAAACTCATTATGTGTAAGTTTATGCTTTATATAAGATTTTCTAAGTTGTAGCAATACGAACTCATTCAACAAATTATCTCTACAAACCAATTGTAGCGACAATATGGATTGTGCCTTAAAAAGATGAAAATGTTTTTAATTGTTTGTCATCACGAGAGGCTCTTTTACCACTTACGGTGATACACTGACACCTTGAAGGTAAGTTTTCTCCATAATTTATTTTATATTTCAGGGAGTTGGGTGGATATATAGATGGGATAGATGATAAGAAGTCCAAATCTCTAAATGTCAACGAAGTTCCCTTGAAGGAAGAGGACCAGAAAAGTTGGCTCGAGTTTAAAAAGCTTGATGAGGGGAAGGTATGCATCTACCTCTCTCTCATTTCTGTGTTCACATATCACATTTAGAATCCAATCTGCCCAATACTATAATGTGCTTTAGGATTAACGTAGCTTAGGATTTCATGTTCTATATATAGTGTGTACCTTCAATGTAGACTAATCCAATACGATCATTGTTTATTCATCTATGTTTATTTTCGTGCACAAATGTATATTTCTTAAATGTTTATGGTCACACGCATATTCCAATGTTTGTGGCAGCCTGTACTTAGCATGATTAATGAGGAGATAGCTAATAAAGTAAAAGTACCTATTCAAGTTGATCATCCATTTGTTCGAGTTGTTGGTGACTTTGCAATTGGTGCCTATAATGAGCTCTATGAGATGGTATATATAGTTCCATTCCACCTACTTTAAACTTTTGGGAGACTGATTTTAACAATTGCTGGTTTTGATAATAAAAATAGCATGTTAAGAAGGGCGAATACAACAACCTTCGTCACCATGAAGTTATTGAATGCAAATACCTGCATTTGTTCCGGGATTATTGCTTCTACATGACCATAGAGGCCATTGAAGAAGGCACTCTAGGTGTCTATGAAACCATAGTTGTATGCGATCCTAGAGATGGTAGGAGAACACTGATCAAGTTCTTTCTTACCTATGGTAAACCAACTGGTATGTGGTTATTATGTGGGGCATCTCTTGTCTAGATTGGTCTATCATACAATTTTTTAACAGACAACCAATAACCCATTTTCACACTCCCTTTTGTGCTTCAAACAAGCAATACTTGAAATTGCACTTTTTCTTCTTACACGAGTAGTATAGAGACGGTTCCTAGATGTCCCAATTTCAGCTTATACACAGAAATTTGAGTTGATTTTTGTTATACCGGATCAAAATGGGTACAATTTATAAGAAATGAGAAGGGTCTCAGAAGTCACCTATAGGAAATTTAAATGCCTAACAACTCCTAAATTGCTTGATTCATAACAATTTGATTATTATTCAAATAATATAGTTTGATATATTTCATAATCTTTTGCTCATCGCTGTTCAAATGGAAATTATTTTTTATTTTTTGCTCATCGCCTGCACTTGAAACTTTTTTTTTTTTTTNTTATGTATTTCGGAGTAACTGAGGTTATGTGTTGAGGACCAAAATAGTGGACTAAATTTGTTACACCTGGCAAACCACAAGGACCAAAATGTAGTTAAATCTTAACAAATACAAAACAATAATACATAAATTACAATTATTAAAAGAATTATACATACAATAACAAATATTAAAAGTTTGATGCTTATAACAAGAAAATTAAAAGTTGTGTACACACAAAAAGAAAAGGTGTCAAGTTAGATAAATTTTTAGACAATTATATATATTTTGTTTGTTTTTTTTTTTAAATTACTTTCCAATGTCTTATGCCTTAGTGCCTTGCATATATGCAGGTAAGATATCAGTGATGTTGCCTCACTTAGTTTGCCTGAAATCCAAATACAAAACTATGAAAGGTTAGTGTTCCATGTGTTGTTGCTAGTTGTACTTATTTATTCCAACTTTCACGTAAATGTATTTTATTTTATGAGACAGAAAATCGATATCCTTCATTTTTGTATCTACGGTACCGCTATTAAGGGTAATCAAAGTATATGTATTCATCAAGTGCATACCGGCCAGGCTTTGTTCAATTTGCACATTAAAGTAAAGTTGTGGTTGCATTCTTTGTTGACTACATATATATATGTTGCTTGTGTCACTCTGTGTAGGGATGAAAAAGGACTTAAAGATCAAGTTGGAAACAACAGACACATTTATGAAAGGTTTTCTGTTCCCTTTATTAGGTTGCTTGTTTTGTTCACTTATTAAAATTATAATTTACCAATATATTCACACAGCCTGTTTGTTAGTCGTGTGACACATCTTGTCAATCAACGAAGGTTACATGATTTCCTGCATTCTGAGAGGCTGGGTGGTCCATATTTGTGTGTTTCCTCTTTAGAATGAAAGCCGAAGAGGACTTATCACGTTCTTGTAATCACCCTATGAATTTTTGTATGTGCAGGTATGAATAAAGGTAAGGTGACAGCTGAATTGATTCGTCTTAGAGAACAACATAAAGCTATGAAAGGTATATTTTCTCCTACTTCATGCAGATTGCAGCATTCGGCTGTGTGTTAGTGCTAGTAAAAAAGTTAAACTATTTTATTGACACCATTTCCTCTTGTGGGTAGGGTAGCGAACAATTTTTTTTTTTTTTTTTTTTTTTTTTTTTTTTTTTTTTTGGGTTACTTTCTTTTAGATTTATCCTTTTTAGGGTACTTTGTGACATTTTTACTATTCCGGGAAAAAAAATTCTATTAGCTAAGAGGGACAAAAATGTCAAAAAAAATCGCAAAATCTATACTACCTTATAATGTATTTAGGACATCTATATTTAGAAGTCTTAACATGTTTAAGACCAAAAATATTTCTTTGATAGGAAAGATGCATATACATATAATTAAAAGCCTAAAAATTTAAGTGACTTAAAAAAGTCTTGGTTGTTACAAGTATAGCTTTCAATGCTTATAATTTTTTAAGACTTAGGGCATCCACTATGGTAAACCTTTGTAAAGGTTTATAATTGTGTTATGACATTAATTTTTAAACCTTTTTGTTTTATAAACCTATTTTTACTATGTATAAACCTTTTCGAGTTTTATAAAAATCTCACATAATTCAAGTGCATTAAATTATGAAAAGGTCCAATATTTTAGACCTCTTCATGACACATAAGCATGAAATAGATGTCCACTATGGTTTACAAGTTTTTGACCTCTTCATAATTTTATAAACCTTTTTATAAACCACCATAGTGGATGCCCTTACAAAAAAAGAAGCATAGTGTACACCACTTTAATGCATGTATTATATTATTGAAAAAACAAAACACCACATTAATGATATTTAATGTAATCAATTAATTAACTAGTCAATAAATACAATTAATACAGTTATTAAAACACCCCTTACATAAAAAATACAAATTATCAAACATATTGTACAACCAAATTAAACACAATTCCTGCATTAAATGTCACTAATACAAATAATAAAGCACATTATACAAATATTCAAGCCCTAACGGGCAACGGGCCAAATGGGCTTGAGCCCGAAAGGGTGCAGGCCAAACGGGCTCGAGCCCGAACGACCACGGGCTAAACGAAATTCTTGATATCCATAAATTTATTGTCAAAAAGAACATAATAAACTACTAGTAAAATACATGATTCACCGGAAAATTTAATTCCAGTGTATCCGCCGCTACAACGTGCGGGTACCTGCTATACCCTAAAAAAGATGAATTTGAAAGAAAAGTATCCACAAAAGCAAAAAAAATTGTTCGATACCCGCAAAAAGTAATAATGGCAAATATGATACTTNATTATTTCCCCTTGTATCTATTATAATATATCCACTTTCTTTAAAACAAAACTAACTATGGTATTTACACAATAGGTGTATGCAACGTGCTTTATCGGAACATTCGTTTGCAAATACCAACAAATTGGAATGAAAGGAGTAATCCAGGTTAACCTAACTAGTCTATTCCCTGCACTTTTCACTCTCTTGTTTTTGTTTATTATTATTGAGAATCTGGTACCATATTGTAGATGGTTGGTGTGCTCCTAACTGTCGTACTAGCGGGTTGCGGAAGAGGAGCAATGATGCCACTTGCAAGGGGTACAACTACCGTACTCCAGGTTTGTTGCTTATAATGACAATATACATAAGACATGAACACTTGTCGTGATTTTTAAACAATAATTTTTATTTCTACTTTTCAGAATTTACACAAGACACAAGGTGGTGAGCCTGTCGCTGTGGAAGAAACCCGTAAAGGTATAGAATGGGAGCAGTGGCGGAGCCAGGTATATTAGTTAACGGGGGCAAAATGCGACCGGATCAAGAGTTATTTTAGATAGTAAAATTTTAAAATGGATCGGATCGGGTTTTGTTAATGCGAATTTCACTTTTTTAAGGAAAGTAACAGACTAATAGTAACTAGGTGCTTTACTGCTTTGGGTGTTTCTAATGTTAACCGAAAAAAAAAAGTAAAAAAAGAAAAAAGACAAATCCCGGTTTGTACATACGGAGTAACAATTACAAATTTTGACAAATAGATGTGCTGCTCACAGTAGCCATGCCATAGGCACGCGTGTATGATCCTATAATTTCTACTTTTCTTAGAGCATATGCAATAAAGGACTTTTTTAAAAGCTTTTTAGTATTTTGAAAAGTGGATGACTTTTTGCAATTGCAAGACATGACTTTTCAAAAAGCTTTTCTCAAAAGCTTGGAGTTCTCCAACCGGTTGGAGCATTAATTGACATGAGTTTGTATTTGTAAAACTTTCATTTCACAGTCACCATAAAAGCTATTGCAAGAACTTTTTACATTGAAGTAATCGGTTTAAATGCATCAAGTCATTCATGAGTTTATCCATTGCTCATGCTCTTACAATATAATCATAGATTTTCTTTTTTACTTTGAACTTTTGAACCCTTTCATTTAACCAGTTGAACCTTTTACATTAAAAACCCTTCATCTACTTCCTCCTAGATACCTACCACATCTATTTCTTACTCTTCTATAGTTCTACTCCATAACCAAAAACAAGAAACATGAGATCTTTAAGGATTGGATTGTTGCTTTTTCCATTGAGAGCAAACAAGCTTATGCGGTGAGGGCACTTTCAGATTTTTCACCCAACTTAACATTTTTTCCATTGATATAACCCATGTAGTGAAACTTTATTGAGGGCCTTTCCCCCACTCCACACTACATGGCTCCGCCCCTGAATGGGAGTAGCGTGATATATACCTTCTTGTTATCACACATGATGGATCTCATATAAACGATTTACAAATAGTAGAATACTCGTTTATGTATACCGAAGCAAATGGTAATTCTTTTAATAATAAATGAGTGAAATTTCACTATCGCAAAATTTAACAATCTAAAGTGTTTTCCAAAAATGTCAGTTTGGACTCACACTGTGTTTTTATGTGTTGTTGTAGTAAAAAAATTGTAAAGTAAACATTTTTCACCCAAAATGGGAGGAAACACACTAACTTTAATTCCATTTAATTTTCTTTTCCTCTTTAAGTGCTACTCGAGAACACAATTCTTATTTTCCTTTTCATTTTCTTTCTTTTTCTTCCTTAACTTTAACTCGAGAACACATTGTTACATTTATTGTTATTATAAATCGGATTTTTAGTAGGTATGTAAATGAACCAAACGTTCAAATAACATTTCATGAAACGTGAGATAAAACGTGTGTTTATGTGCGTGCGACAAAACATGTGTTTATGTGCGTTTATTTATTAAATTAACGAATATGATCAAGATTCTATATATGTTTACTTAAAGGAACGAATATGAACAAAAGTTTTGTTCGTTCATTTATATTCACATACGTCCGATCATACGTTCGTTAATGTTTGTTTATAGTCGTATATTCTTATTTTCCTTTTCATTTTCTTTCTTTTTCTTCCTTAACTTTAACTCGAGAACACATTGTTACATTTATTGTTATTATAAATCGGATTTTTAGTAGGTATGTAAATGAACCAAACGTTCAAATAACATTTCATGAAACGTGAGATAAAACGTGTGTTTATGTGTGTGCGACAAAACATGTGTTTATGTGCGTTTATTTATTAAATTAACGAATATGATCAAGATTCTATATATGTTTACTTAAAGGAACGAATATGAACAAAAGTTTTGTTCGTTCATTTATATTCACATACGTTCGATCATACGTTCGTTAATGTTTGTTTATAGTCGTATATCGTATACTTTTAGTATATACTTTAAAAATAAATAAACTTCAACAAATAAACGCACATAAATCACAATATTTTGTATTTTTTTTGTTTGTCCTCATACATTCATTTATATTCGTTCATTTACGCCCGTTTAAAATCTTAGTGAACAAACATAAAAGAACACCCAACAACCTTAAGTCTTAATGAACAAAAATGGACAAGAAATTCATCCATTTAAGCGCTTATATTTATTCATTTCTCCGGTTAAAATTAAATGAACATGAACAAGTCTTTGTTTGAGTTAGTCTGGTTTGTTTACATCCTTAATTTTTAGTCTTTTTAATTTCTTTGAACTTATTTGATCTTGTACTGCAAGAAAAAATTTGATATTCTTTATTTTTTGGGACAACATTAAGCAATTAAGTGTTTGTTAACCTAAGTGTATCTTTATCTAAACTACTTATGAAAGATTTAACACCTTCCCTCCTATTATTTTTTTAAGACTTCCTAAAATTGATTTTTAAGCAAATACAAGTAAAAAAAACACAACAAGTATTTGAAGCACAAATAAAACTAAAAAAAAACTATTCAATACATACAATTAATACACAATTTAATTAAACTCTTCATCAAAATATACAACTACTTAACCACAATGCACAATCTAATTAAGCTTCCAAAAAATAAATCTGAAATCCAACAACTTTAATTAAAACATGCAACAATATCCTTCTCCAAATCCATAACCATCAGTCTCAAACTCATAAAGCAAAGGTCTTCAGTTTATTGTGGATCGTGTGAAAGGTAAGGGTGTTTGAGATTAGTTTTGTAAAAGAAAAAAGGGTTGTTTCATGTTGGGGTTTCGGATAATAACAGGAGTGATTGAGAAATGAGATATAGATTATCTCTTGTGTGTTGCTCGGCTATCAGCGAAAAACATGGAGGTAATAATATTGATTGTTCAACTTGGTTATAAAACTTTTTTGTGACCGCGATAGAGAGAAGTATGTGTGGGGAGGCTGGTGAAATGATTTAGGGTTCGTTAGTGTGAGAAAAATTGTGAGGTAATTTTATGCATCTAAGTTAAAAGAGTATTTGACTTGTGTTTAAAGATGGGCTTATGTCTTTTATTCTGAAATTTTATGGGCCAAGGTGATAGCAAATGGGTTTTGGACTATAATTTCAATTGAGCCTAAAGATATTGCTAAGTATGGTTGGGCTGATTTTTTAACTACTATGGTTAATAGTAATATTAGGCTTAAATTCTATAAAGCGGTTTATGGTTGGATTTGGATTTATTAATTTTCACAAGGTTGATAATTTCACATGGATAGATTTGATATTTTGGAGGAGATAATCACAATTAGTCTTTAATATTTCTAAGACAAATCCACTCTCTGATGGAGCAGTGCCTACTCATGATGCATAGTGATGGAGCAGTGCCTGCCACAGCTGTGCCTGCCGCAGCTGTGCCTGCCGCAGCTGTGCCTGCCGCAGCAGTGCCTGCATCGGTGCTGGTACAATAGCCACTGACATACAAGTACAATGATGTACAAATGGGCACAGAGGCTTTGGTCCACAACCGGTACTTGTAGCATAACAACAACTTGGACCCCGAGGACCACGCCTGACACTCATCAGCGATATGTGTGCTGCCCCTAGAAGACAACTTGGTCCCCACAATCCTTTTGTCGTGGGGCTAAGCCCAGGTAGTATAAAAGGAGATGTTCACACATATGAACACACACACTCTACTCCTCTCTCACCTCTCTTACTATCTCTCTCTAGTTTCTCTCACTAAAACTTATGCCAAGTGTATACTCATTCTCACACCGGAGCTTGGTCTCGGATTAAAAACCCGGGGCGAGCTAACGGTGTTCTTTCTTATTTCAGCCTAGAGACGAAGGAGCAACTGCAAGACTTCCTCAAGAGCAACTGCAAGGCCTCCGCAGGAGCAGCTGCAGGACCTCCTAAGGATCAGGGCTGAAGAGCACTTACGGAAATTTGCTCAAACATATGGTTGGGCTGATTTTTTAACTACTATGGTTAATAGTAATATTAGGCTTAAATTCTATAAAGCGGTTTATGGTTGGATTTGGATTTATTAATTTTCGCAAGGTTGATAATTTCACATGGATAGATTTGATATTTTAACAACAAAGTGACTACGGCATTTTTGTACGGTATCACTTATTTGAGTTTAAAGTTGCATTCATGGGCACATGTACCTATTTATCTCAAAGTCCATCTTTAAACACAAGTCAAATACTCTTTTAACCTAGATATATAAAATTACCTGATTTGTTTCTGCTTGGAAAGATATCAAAAGTGCATGGCGCTCCCGCTCATTAATCTCAGTCCACTAGTGGGAAAATAATCATTTTCTTTTCACATTCTCACAAAAACAAGATTTACAAAAAGTTTTATTTGATGACCCGTGGTTTATCAAAGGCCATTGTCTTGTACTTCGACCGTTGGATCCTAATGTCCACATCATCGAGATGGATTTACACATACTGTATTTTGGGTGCAAGCACATAGTTTACCATTTGGGAAGCTTACAAAATCTTTTGCTACTGAGATTGCCCCAAGGGTTGGAACTCTTATTGATGTGGATTGTGATGAAGATGGTTTTCAACTTGATAGAAGTTTCTTGCGCTTTTAAGTTAGGGTTAATCTTAGGCGGCTACTTTGTCCTGGATTTTATGTTGCCTCGTGAAGGTTATGATGATTTATGGATTAATTTCAAATATGAGAGGCTTGGTGATTTTTGCTATAATTGTGGTCGACTTGGTCATGATGTAGACTCGTGTGCGTTTGAATGTAATAGTGATATATCTTGAATTAGTGATGGATTACGTACTTCAAGGCTTATTAGTCCACCAAGTTCTCAATGTGGTCACATTCCATCACAAAACTCTACTACACAACCCCATACACGTCCCTCCTCTAGTGGCAATTCATCATCTAATATGCAGACTCCTTCACCAACTCAATCACCACAAACTACCTTCCCATTTTTGCGTTGTGACTCCACATCGCCATCAATTGAAAGTTTTCAATCCACACCACATGTATTTAGCCATAACTTATCTGGGAGTTTTCAAGTACTCATTGATGTGGATACTAACCTTTCAGCTGATATACATATCAATGCATCAAATAACCAGAATGTACCAACATACTTTGTCACTAAACCCACAGAAAGTCCTCCACAAACTCCTCAAAGAATGCATAACGAGCTTATACTCTCTGAGGGTTTAGGGACTGTAAAGGAATCCCTTTCTAGACACTCAGTGTTTTCTTTTGTACTTTGTCATCTAGTAAGATGTAGTTGTTGTAGAAAACAAAAAAAAAAAATGTGAAGCGTCCACCGAAAACCCAACAAACCCGATCTCAACTGACCCAAAAGAAGCTCTTAACAAGTATATCGTTTCCAGAAGCAAGCAAAAGAGATCATTTGTTGTTGAAACCCTTTCTGATAATCTGTTTGATGTGTCTATAGATATTATATTTGTTGCTAATCCATCTCATTTAATTTCGGGTGAAGTGGCTGCCCCAAATCAACCACAAGATCCATGTTAATCCTCTCTTGGAATTGTCAGGGAGCAGGGAGACCCCTAATAGCTTCAAACTTGCGAGAGCTTTGTAAAGCTCATCTCCTATATGTGGTTTTCTTAATGGAAACCAAGAATAAAAGGTTCCATCTTGAGTCTATCTGTCGCTCTCTGTGTTTTCAAGGATATTACTATGTTGATCCAAATGGTCATTCAGGTGGCTTAACCTTGTGGTGGAAAGATAACTTGTCCTTTGATGTTGTGGATGAGGATAAAAATCTTATTCTTGTTAATGGCAGTTGTACTTTTCCAACAACATCGTGGAGGGCATGTTTCATTTATGGGCCTCATATTTGAGATGATAGAATTGTGCTCTGGAATTGTATTTCAAGTCTTGCCAATTTATGTACGTGTCCTTTTCTTGTTATTGGTGATTTTGATTTAATTGGAAGTGCTAAAGATAAACAAGTTGGTTCATTATACACTTCAAGGATTGTAGATGAATTTCAATATTTTCTTATTGCTTCAAAATTGTTCAAGATTCCTTATAAGGGGTTAAGCTATACATGGGATAACAAACGAGATGCGGGTGCTAATATTCGTGAGCGAATTGATATCGAGCCCTTGCCAATGACGTTCTATTGGAGACTTTCCCGCACCATACCCTGATACATCATCCCCTTATTGGTAGTGATCACGCGCCACTTTTTTTTCCTGAGTTTTCGACTTGACATTGCGAGCCGACTAATCTCAGGGCGACTACCCTTTTGGATAGCCCAAAGTCATCGCAGGTGAACCTCCATGGCCAATGGGAGATTACCCATGGTTCGAACCCAAGACCTCTTGGCACTTACATATTAAGAGGCTAAGCACTTACCACTGGGTCACCTCCATTGGTTAACACGTGCCACTTCTTTATAACATGTCTCCTACAAAAAGAAGAATGAGGAAACATTTTCGTTTTGAGTCAATGTGGACAACAGATGAAGCATGTGAAGATACTATTCGAAAATCTTGGGTTAACAGCACAGGGTTAGATCACATTGTTAGTCTTGAAAGAAATCATCAAACTTGTGCACGAAATTTGAAGTCCTAGAGTCGATCTCATTTTGGTAATAATAAGAAGATTATAAATGATCTCACGAATGAATTAAGAGTTATCCAATCTAAGGAACCCACTGTAGCTAATAATGCTCGTCAACGCCAATTACAATAGAAAATAGAAGAAACATGGGGCAAGGAAGAAATGTTTTGGCACCAACGGTCGAGAGTGAACCGGATTAAATTCGGTGATCAAAATACTCGTTTTTTTTTTTTTTTTTTTTTTTTTTTTTTTATAATCTCTACACGATCTATAGGAACCAACGGAATCAAATTCTTATGCTTAAAAACAGCAATGATGAATGGATTGAAGATCGAGATGACTTGAATGACTTGATTCGGAACCACTTTGTTTCTATTTATTCTTCATCCGGTGCTAGAGATCTTGATGATGTATTGAGTACAGTACAATGTGTAGTGACTGATAACATGAACATATCTCTTGAGGCGCCTATTAGTGATTCTGAAATTACTCAAGCAATTAAGGAGCTAGGGGCTTAATTGTCATCAAATCAAATATAATCAAATCAATTGTAATCAAATTTGGACTTGAGATGGACAAAAAGAACTAGCCAATACTCATTGCCAGATTATGTAATTACGCTTCACAGGCTTTGGTAAGTGGCCTGATGTTCTGAAGACAAAAACCCTATTATTCCTCGGAGAGTTTTAAATTAACAAGCCAACATCACACACACAGACACACACAAAAGCAAAAAACAAAAAGAAGATACAATTTTAAAAGAAAAAACAACAACATACGGGGTTCATAAACATACAATTGTAAAAAAAGAACAAGAAATAAAAGCAACCCATATAACTAACCAAAAAAATAGAAAAATACCACCATACATGGGTTCAGGCACTCGACTTCAGTTAGTAAATAATTAATGATTGTCGCCTCTTAAAACACAAGCATGAGCAAAATTGCTACTAAGATGTCCCGTCAGCATAGCATGAGAACACTGAAATTATAAAATTCATCCTTGTGTTAAACTCTAATCCAATATATTGACGATGAATCACATAAAAACTACAGCACCAAGAACCAAAAAACCGTTTAACTATGATACTAAGACGGACTAATTAACCTTTTAATGGATTATGGTAGTCATAGCCCCCACAAGAGTGTTCAACAGTTCTTAACTGCAAGCCTGTAATCTTGTTGGGAATGAACCAATCATCTAAACCTGAAAACAGAAAGATAATAAATCTCATGGTGCTTGATCTCAAGCACAAGGAAAATGAAGACATGATACACAAAATACGTTAGTTTCCTATAATGGCATATTTTGGTTTTGTAATCTTGGTCTTTTAATCATAGAATTAACACCCTCTACACCTTTGTCCCATCCGGGACTATTATTAAATTAAATATACATGAAATTTTAGAAAAAGTGGTTGGTCAAGCCAACTCATTTTGATTTCTTAAAGTTGCCCATTTTGGCCTTCACCAAATACATGTTCAGCCCACAAATTCTGCCACCTTTACCATTAGGTAACACATTCTCACAAGGGTAAAAGTGAAACAATAATAGAGTCTTCCATCATAAGTTCAAGCATCTATATTTTATTATCGAAATACACCCCCC
>LBNU01001801.1:0-17130 GCA_014162995.1 Artemisia annua | reverse complement strand
GAATAATAAAAAAGAAAAAAGACAAAGAAAAGGGAGGAAAAAAACATGGACTTAGGTTTCTCCATTTAATCTTAGGTTAATCTCTACCACTAGATCAAACTAGATGGATGGTGGAGATTTGTCCCTTGGTATGCACCAAAATTAGAGTATGCAAAATAAAGTGCCTCATTTACATGACGCTACTTTTTAAACGTGACAAGTTTTAATGTTTTGTCTATCAATAAAAAAATATTTGTATTACATCAACTAGTTATAAGTTCCGCGCGCACACGTAGTTTATGCATAAATCAAATTTATTTTAAAATTTTAGTTTACTATATGGACATATAACAATTTACTCACGAAAATTATGATATAAGTACAACTAATAAATGTGTATGAGTTTTTCATTATGTATTAATATCTATTAATATTTTGTAAAGAAAATTATTAGATGAAAGATTTAACTTTGTTTACCTGATATAGATGTTAATGTTGATGTTGTTGTTTAACTTTAACTATTGATATCTATTGTACAAAATGTGCGAGTTTAATAGCACATAATGAGCGTTGATGAAGTTAAAATATATTCCGTAAAGTTTTTTAAAAGTATTTTTCCTGATATCCGTATATAAACTTTAAATAAGAATTACATTAATCGCGTATATTTATTTTCATATCACATCAACTCGTCCTGACAATTTGATATTTATATTACTGAATTTAGCCGTATTTAATAATTTAACCCGTCTACGCATATATTAAACTTTTAAATAGGATAACATGAGTCCTTATTTAACGTATATAGCAAAAAAAATATTTAATACATCAAAGTTTAAAACTAACATTTATTTTAAAAATATTTAACGTATATTAGAACTACTACATGTATATACAAAATTTTGTAATTTTAATGGATGAAAGTTTCAAACTAACACAAATACTAATGTAATTGTAAACAAAGTTCATATTATAAAGTCTATGGCGTATAAACTGTAAGGGGTTATTTATTTATTATCTAAAGTTATTAAAAAAATAAGGAGACTTATAATTTTAAACTTAACTCTACACAATATATTCAAAATTCAACCACTAAAGTTTTATTAATTACCTCCTCTTTTTTTAAGTTTTAGTTTTTATAAATTTGACAGCATATTTTTATATGTTTTTTTTCATCAACCAAATTCTCCACCAAATTTAATAAAGTTTGACCAAAAGCAATTTAATTTTGACTTTTTATTAGCCAATCACGCCGTTTTATTTTGCATGCGTGGCCAAATCAAGCTTTTCTATTGGTCTAATTTTTTTCAAAGAGAAGAGTTTTGCAAAACACTCTAAAATGATGTAATTCTTTAATTATATAAATAAATATAAAAGATTTAAAAATATAAACACACTAATAAGGGAGAAACTCTTTATAAGTAGCAACCATTTAAAAAAACGCGTAGTTTGCTTGGATATTCGTCTAGAGTCACACGGTTGCAACACTGTGTCATCAATTAAAAAAAAAACTAATAATAATAATAATAATAATAATAATAATAATAATAATAATAATAATAATAATAATAATAATAATAATAGTAAACTATTATTATTATTATTATTATTATTATTATTATTATTATTATTATTATTATTATTATCTACATCACATCTTTTTCAGCTTAAACATTTATTCTTGGGAGATTTACATGTATATCCTTCTTGAAAGTTGATATTACATAAATATCCTTCTTAATTTTGTAATTACATCAACGTCTTTCCTAAACTTTTGTAATTACATCAATATCCTTCTAACACTTTTAGAAGGATATATATGTTCAAAAATCAATTAAATCATAATTATATTGATTTTAGATTATGAAACTTTTATTTATCTTTTATATTGATAATGATCATATTATTCATACATACTTTTTGGTCTCGAACGACAAAAGAACGTGATGATGCGATTACAAAAGTTTGGATATAAATATGAAAGAAATATTGCTCACATATATTTATTTGTTTGTATGCATTTTTGACCTCGATTAAAGAGAGAACATGTTCATTTTTGTTTATATAGGTGACAATAAATATTTGGGAATGATGTTGATGTAATTTTAAAAATGTGAGAATGATATTGATGTAATTAAAAAAGTTGGCGAAGGATATTAATGTAATTATAAAAGTTTATGAAGGATAATAACGTAATTACAAAATTGAGAAGGATATTGATGTAATATTCAACTTTTGTAAGGACATAGATGTAAATGCCCCTATATTCTTTATCTTCTTTAAACCAAAAACACATACAAACCTATTTTTAACAACATCATCTTTATCCCACCCAATTTACAAACAAAGATGATGTTGGTGGGATAAGTATGATTTTGTTAAGGGGAAATGATGCCTATTTTTTTAAGTAGGCAATTGTCTGATTTTCCTTTGTAAAAAACTAAAAGAACTAATAAAAAAAATAAAAAATAAATAAATAAATAATTACGATACATCTTTTACAAAGGAAATCATGCATCATTTTCCCTATGTTAAATAGGGTTTGTGTGTAATTTTTGTTTGAAGAAGTTGAAGAAAATAGTTCAACTTGAAAATGATGAGAAATGGGTTTTAACAATACATCTTTGTTAAAAGCAAAAAAGACAAAAATATCCGTTATGTTAGGCCACGTTAGAAGATAAAAAAAATAATAATAAAAGAAAAATAAAAAAAAAAAAAAAAAAAAAAAAAAAAATTGCATCGTTCGTCTCTATGGTTGTATATTGTTTAATGTTTATTGACAAATGTATATTGTTTAATGTTTATTGACAGATGGATGTACATGTCCCAACAAATCTAACAAAGATGTAGACTATGAAAACTCACAAACCACAAAAATGCATTTTGAAGTTTACTTTTTATTAATTACCCTTACTTTTTAATGTTTTTTCTTTTTTATTTTTAGCACATCAAATTTTAAAACTTTTTTATTAAACGAAATTTTGATGATTTGTCACGTAAGGTGTTTCTAAATGACATGCGCGCTCTAATGCAAGCATATGCATGGGTTAATATTTGCATTAAACCTTTATTTAACTTACTTTATTACTTGACAAATAATATATCATATACGATGTTTCTTCTTTGATTGTGGAGCATAAGTGACATAGACTTAATATTTCGTTGTTACTTTACTAACCGAAAAGTGCTGCTTTACGAATACGACCCGCACGTTACGTGTGGACTCTTAATTCCTCGTTATAAAACAAATGCCAATGTTCACACTCTTAATTTTTTTATTTTTTTGCACCACTGGTCTCTAAGTCAATAACCAATACGAGTAACATTAATGGTCTCTTGTTTTAACATATTCATGTTCAATCTTTGCTTGTCTGCCTGCCTGGGACATGTTTACTGAAAGGGCGGGTTCTATGCAATAATTATGATCCAATACATGCATTCAAGTCGATAATGTATGCTACATTAAGGATAAGTTTAACAAGTACGGAGTAGATGTATATGGAAGCAATGTCCTAGATGAGGCTCATGTAGTTTGGTTTATAATACCTCCTATCGCCTTATGCAAGCTCGAGCCTTTGTGAGGGGGTATCAAGTATCAACTATCAACTATCAACTATCAAGCTTAATCCAACACATATAGGTGGGACCCTTTGAGTAAATACATTTCAGTGTATCATTGTGACCTCATCATGGTACAATTTAGGCTCATGAAGCGAAACTTACAGGTCATTTTCTTAAACTTTGCAATACTAGTGTTCTAAAGGTTTGTAGAATTTTTAAGATACGGAACAGATACTGTATCTAGTTGTTTAAATAAGTCTCACATAAACCATTGGAGTACTGAATAAGATCCTCAACGTATTAAGTTACAAACACCACCTAAACTGAGTTCGTTTGCACGATCAAACACGTCGGCTTGGTTATGACAAGCCACAATACTAATGAAGTACTTTATGAGCTTCCAAAAACCAACTCGCCTGTTTTGTGCAGTCGACACTTGTAAATCATCATTTACGCTAATGCATCATGTAAGTGGGATGTAGATACATTTTGAGATGGGTCATTGACTTTTCAGTTATGATCTAAAGTCAACTAACTGAAAGTTAAGGTCATTACTAATTACGTACATAGGAAAAAGTAGTAGCATGAGATCTCTCTTTACCTGGGATAACAAGATCTACTTGGTTCATGACTTCAGTAAATACATGAAACCAAGATTACAACCAATATCAACTTGGTTCAGTCAAAGGTCACTACGGATAGTCAAGGCCACTACTTGATTGAAATACTGATTAACAAGATCTAAAGTCATTCTTCCTTACTCTACCTCGTGATCAAAACTTTTGCTTCCTTAGGGGGCTTCACTTCCTGAAAAAAAATGCATTACACCATGTTAGATCAATTTTTTTTTGAAAAAGGTATATTACAAAGTACAAACTGCTTAATGATTTAAACTAAACCGTAGAACGTTATGAAGGGTTCAGAAAGAAATAAACAGCAAACCATTGGTGCAATATGCTATCATATATATATATATATAAAAAAAAAAAAAAAAAAAAAAAAAACATAATATATGTTACCCTTGGTTGATCGGGAGCTCGAAATTCATAAGGGATCGGCCTTCCTCTGAGTGGAAACGGACCTGATCATCAAAAAGTTGGTATATGATAACATCAACATGAAACTAAATATTACAACATGGAAATAGAATCCAACAAACAAAACAGTTACCATGACGTTCTGCATAGTCCAATTCATCATCTTCATTTTCATCTTCATCTAATTGGTTTTTGAGTTCATCACCCGTGGGGGCAGAGAAAACAAAAATAGCAGTTAACGGAACAACAAAATCAATGAAAAGTTTAATCTTAAGAAGACAATTAAATAATCAAGGGTACGTAGGAGAAACATTTTAAACGGCTGAGGCAACAAAGGTAAAAATAGGTGCATTGTTAATAAAATAATCAACGACAAAAGGATATTCAGAAACATCCGCAACAAAACCACTAAAGTAAACACTGCCATCTTTCCATCCATGGGAAAGTTCAAAATCATGTTCAAATACCAAATTGAACTTAATTTGAGGCGCAATTTTGGATGACAAAGTTCCCAACACAAGCTGTTTTCCATCAACGATAACCTTGAGAGAGATGTTCTTCACAAGTTTCCTCTTCTTCACCTCGCCTAATGCAGCCTTCATAAAATGAAAGTCGCAAACATTTTACAAAGAGTAGTATTAATGGCTAAAGTAATTGTCTGATAAAAAAAAGGGGTTGTCTGGTATCATTGTCTAGCAGATAAATAAGAATTTCAAGTTTTAAAAGTGAAACGCCAACAACGGATTTCCTAGAAAATGGGGTTGTTTGGTATCATTGTCTAGCAATATTTCAAGCAACTAATAGTACATTGATCCAAAAAAAAAAAAAATGTGTATTTTGTTTATTCAGTTGGTATTTTGGGGGTGTTTGGATAAAACTTATGATGAAGCACCCTATGCAAAATTAAAAAACCCCAAATATATATAGCTTGAGATTATTTGGTTTTTTCTTCTCTAGAAAAATGTGACTAATAAACTTTCAAAGTTTTAGTTAAAAATTTGAAAAGTGGGGTTTTACATTTGGAAAACTATTTTAGCGAACTTTTCACAAATGCACCCATAAGCTAGTTTTCCCTTTAAAAAAAAAATAATAAAAAAAAAAAAATAAAGTATTCAGAATTGTATACATACACCAGAGAGGTGAAGCAGCTTCAAATCCCCAACAGTGACCTGAAGAGTTTCATTTGGTTTAACCTCAGCATCTAGCAAACATTAATAAGAACCAAGCATTATTGAGACATTTCATACAAGTGACCTTAAAAAAAAATAAACAAAACATAAATGTTTTTACTTACGCCATAATTCCATACGCATCCTGAAAGATTTGAGGATCAACAAATTAAACCTGGTTTTTTATTTTTTTTTTAAATAAGAAAAGAATGTAATGAAACGCGATGTCGTGATGGAAAAGCTATAAAAAAAAAGTACTGGACTATCATGGGCCGAAAAGTACATACAAAACTAGACTAACTGATACGGGCCTTAAAGTATGTTCTTTTGGACTAACTAATACACGGGCCTAAAAGTTTATACTCTCCGGCTCTCCCTTAATGCACTTATAAAAGTGGAAGTGAGATCTTACTGACTATTGAATCAAAGTGTAATAATTTAACTATTTTAAAGTTGGGGGAATTCCATATATAACCCTCGATAACTGCGTATATATCTAACCAAAACTAATAATTGCGTATATGTCCTTCCAAACATTTAAATATTGCATATATATCCAAAAAAGAGGCGGAGCCAGTAAGGAGGCTGGCGGGTGCTCAGCCACCCCCAACCGGCTTGGCATGTCTAAATTGTAGTTTAAATTTCAGTCCTTGTTTCGTCAAGTTTTTACTTTGGCCCCTGCTAACGTCCGAATCTGTTAAAAACATCATTATTGAAGAAAACTTTGTTGCAATTACGCTCATCGGAAAAATCACGGTTTGTTGGAGCGTTGGAGCGCTGCAGATGTAGATGTAGAAGAAACAGTTGACTAGTCAAAGGGTTTATATATTTTACTATAGTTTCTAGGGGTGTTCATCGGTTCGGTTCTCGGTTAATCGGTTTATTCGGTTCGGGTTATTCGGTTAAAAAAAAATTGGGTCATAACCGAAAACTGAACCTAACCGAGAACCGAACCAAAGTTCAATTCGGTTATGGGTCAAAACCGAAAACCGAATTTTGTACTTGAATTACACTATTTATATATTTTTTTAACTTTAATTATATATATTTTTTGCAAAAAANATATATATATATATATATATATATATATATATATATATATATATATTCGGTTTTCGGTTCAGATAGCTAAACCCATATCCAAACCGAAAACTGAATTTTTACTTCGGTTCGGTTCGGTTATAAGTTCAGTTCGGTTTTTTTTCGGTTCGATTTTCGGTTTATTCGGTTTATTACCGGAACCATACCCGAACCATGAACACCCCTGATATTAGTTTCTTTTAAAGAATGGCCTAACTAGTTGTAAATGAGTAAACTTACTTTTCAAGGCCCATTTACAATTTGGTTTTCTTTTTTATTGATAGCCTTTTTAGTGCTTTCGCAAAGTACACAAATTTTGTTCACATTTATATATTTGATTATACGGTTTTGTTCGTGTTTAGGTTTTATAAGTGTAAAAAATGTAACCTGCATTTTTTCTTCCTTTATATTATTGTGTTATTGTGTTATTTTGGATTATTGAATTGACCGTGAGTTTGTGTAGAATATTAATGATCGCTTGATAACTATTAATTGCTTGTATGCTTACTATTTGTTATGTTTTTATTCACTAATTGCATAAAATTTAATTGTACCGAGAGTTTTTATAGAAACTAGAAGTGTTAACTGTAGAACATTAATGATTTAATGACCAGTTGAATAGTTGATCACTTGACATTTGATAAGACGTTAACTCCTAGTTTTAAGTTGTTTACTTTTGTTAGCACATTGACAAACTTTTTGAGATTTCATTAGTTATAATTACTAAGTGGTTGTTTACTTCTGTTACTTTTTTTTTATTATTATTATGATTATTTTTATTTATTTATTTATTTTTATTTTTTTGTGATTCTAGGTTGATTCGTGAGTTATAATTAAGATGAGAACAATTGTCGTTTTACTAGAGAATAGAAGATGTTGTTTAGAAGTGCAAACTATGACCCGCAAAAGAAAAATGCTGCCCTAACTTGAAGTCCTGGCTCCGCCCCTGATCGAAAACATTACTCCGTATATTTTTTGGCAAAATACCAATTATACCCTTGTTCGTATCATTCTCATATATAATCCTTGCATATATATATATATATATATATATATATATATATATATATATATATATATATATATATTCTCTTTAACATCTACTAACGAAATATATATATTCTTCTTAACATCTAAGTAAAATAAATAAATAAATAATAAAAAAATAAAAAGTAACAGGTTAATGAACATACAACATAACCACCATATATATTTTTTCTATTATTAATACAAAATAAAGATGGAATTTGGGGGACTTCGAACATGTATAACGATAGTTATGTTGTCAAGTAGCCTTCTCGTCTTAACTCCATAACCTTTCAGATCTACCAAATATCAGATAATGTAAGATATAAGGACACGTTATACTTATTCTTTTTGTTAGGCTTATTTTAGCTTTGCCATAGCTTGCTTATGTTCTAGTAAAACCATTACTTCTATACGCAAACTATCATTTTGTATGCAATTTCTTAGATTTAATATATCAATCTTGTTTAATCAGCTAGGATATAATATTATTCTTTTGTCGTGTACTTTGGCGTTCTAGTTACAATTGGTATTTGCATCAAAATTATGTTTTTGGAATATATATCAAATGATGTTATGGTTCTTTTCATATAAATGTTAACATTGGTATAATTTTTTCATACCACAAAAATTTTAATGTCAGTGAGATCGACTCAAAGCTAATCCGGAAATCATACTGTGGCTACTTGTGTGTTGAGATGAGAAATTACATGTAGTACTCAATAGTAGATGTTAAAGAGAATGTACATGTAAAGTTTATGAGAATGATAAGAACAAGGGTATACACTAGATTAGATGATTTATTGCTTTAGATGGTTTATACATACTAAAACCACAACAACTTTACTCGTGATTAGATGGTTTATACATATTAAAACCACAACAGCTTTACCCCCCTCCCCCCTTAGATTATTTGCATTATAAAACATTAAAGCAAGAGTGTGAAATGACAATAACGATGTGAAGATAAAAAAACATTAGCTGAATTTGAGTGTTTCATATAAAGCTATTAAGGGCATTTTTCATTTTGGAGTCATTAAGTTTGTTCAGTTGCAAACAAAATATCTTACCAAGCACGCTCGTTTAACGTTCTAGCAACATATTGTCAACTTGTATCACGGATTTTTTAGTAAAAAAGCTAAGACTTTAATAAAAGTCCATTGATACGCAATCACTACAAGAAAATCCGTAACGCAAGTTACAAGGTTTATAATTTTATTGGAAAAAGGTTATGGCTTTGGTAAAGATCCATTGATACACAATCACAACCAAAAAATGCAATTTGGAAGGTTTATCATTTTATCGAAAAAGGTTAAGGCTTTAGAATCACTACACGAAAAGCCTCACATGTTGGTTGGGAAACTCATTTATACGCAAAATATAATATCCTATTTGGATAATACTAGATTGAAACAAGATACAAGTAAGTATTGCATATGTCACATAAGAAAGCAAATCATACAGATGACCCATGGGTTACTAAACATTGCATATGTCTAAGAAGAAACTAAACATAGGTTTGAGAATTTTTAAAGTAAAAGGAAGAAATTTATACAGTAAATGCATAGTAGTAGTAGTCTCAAGTCTCAACTCTCAAGTTATGTACAAACCTTTGACTTTATGAACCGTTGAATTTCAAGACCCACCAATTGTAGGACCCACGATGTTTCAAGACCTTGACCCACGAATTTGACCAGGATGATCCTTAAGAAATTGATCATATGAATACTGAGGTACATCCACACGCTTAATAACGGAAAAGGCCACTTTTGAGAAACCATCCTTTCCCCATTTGGGGCCTTGACTGTTCTTCACTAAACAATAGTGAAACTCCTCATCTGAGTGAGTGTTATCCACCCCCACTATCAATAAAGCATGGTCTGGCTTTTTATCAGCATCTTTTGGATCATGCCTGAATGGTTTGATTTCATATGCATTTAGGGCAACCTCGGGATTTTCAAATTCACCATAGTAAATATATGCCACCAAGGGATGGTGTGGCCAACCAGGTAAAAAGTTAACCAGAATTGCTTGTTCACAAGGAATTGAGTAATCTGATCCATATCCACCTCCAAATGAATCGATTCTGGCGAGGTAAAATCTCTCTTCATCTGTCACATAATAATCCTCCTCCTCATTCCTGCATTTTATCCTTTTGAAAGGACAAATCTCAATACTATGTAACCCGACTTGTTCAAACACACGCATTATATCATCTATTCCCCCTCCCGCTTCAATGAATTGCTGAGGTGAGATTACTAACTTGTACATCCCATACATTCTTAATATAGTTCCAAACATGTCCGCATAAGCTATTTCTTTGCACGTGCTCTCCTCTTTTTGATGCGTAACATTTGGTGTCAAATGCCTAATCGAACAACTAATTTTGGGCACATCCTGTTTAATAAGTTCAATAATATGTGTTAAAAAAACAAGAGACTGCATAAAGGTATGTTCTTGTAGCTTAAACTTTGTTATTTTGGATGTTTTTTATTCAAGAAATTTTGACTTTTTTGGATGGTACATGCTATTGTTCTTGTAAGCAGACAAACTATTCAAAATAAGCAATCCCAAACACGCCCCCAAAGTGCATATTTTCTCTTGAAGTAACCCATAAATAGTTTCATCCAAACACTATAAACTCCTCATTTGCTTTGACTATACCGCTATAACCTAACTATGTGCATATTTTCATGAGTTGAAAAAGTATGGCATGATTATCATACTTTATAAATATCATATAAAATATTCGTTGATTTTGACCTTCTTCGGGTCTTTACATTATGAAGTCATGGGCAAATGTGTGATCTTTTTTGCTTAGACTTTCTTAACTTTGACTTTGTTGGCTGTTTTTACCTTAAATTGCATGATGAGACTACATAAAGGTGTGATCTTGTAGCTTAATCTTCGTTAATTTGACTTCTTTGGATCTTTTTATTTAAAGTTAAAAAATTTGGATGTTTTTCTTTAATATTGTTATTAACATTCTATCAGAAAAAGGAGAATTCTTTGAGGTCAATACAGGCCCTATTAATGAGTCAAAAACGTGCTGGGCTAAAATGAGTCATTTTTTCAGTACAGGTTTGGTTAGGCTTACATGTTAACACCCTTTAAGCCATGCTTACCAATCATATGGTTGTAAGCATAGACTATTGACGAGTTTATACCAGTTGTAACCTACTTCTTTGATAAGGTCTTAAAAGGTAGTAAGTATAGACTATTGACGAGTTTTAATGCAATGGAAGTGGTTCATTCATTTCATTTTTAGCTTGCCATTTACTGATATAGACACCACTTACCAACTAACTCGCTTGTATCAGTTGTCGTATCTTTTTTTCTTACAAAACTTTGATCAAAATGTTATCTTAATCATGATTTATTTTCCTTTATGAAGGTTTTGGGCAAATCAGAATGATCGAACGTGCTCCTTTATAAAATCTTTGCTGATTTTGACTTTCTTTGTGTAATATAGCTCAAATTTCATGATTAGGCTCAGCTTGTGATCTTTTTAGCTTACACTTTCTTATCTTTGACTTTGTTGGTTGTTTCTACTTTAATTTTCATGATTAGACTGCATAAAGCTGCAATCTTATACCTTAAACTTCGTGAATTTGACTTCTTTAGATGTTTAAAACTTAGGTTACATGGATGGTAATTATGAATTCTTTGGAAGTTTTTCTTTGATAGTGTTATGAACATTTTATCACATAAGAGGAGGATTCTTTCAGGTCCAGTACGGGCGGTATTAATGAGTCAAAATGATTTGCGTTGAAATGAGTCATTTTTCAGTAAGTGCGCTTACATGCTAACACCCCATAATCCATGCTTACCAGGATACTAATGTAATAGCTGTAACCTACTTGTTTGATCAGGACTTAAGAGGTTGTAAGTAACTAAGTATAGACTATTGGCGAGTTTTACCTATTGGAAGTGGCCCACCCGTTCCAGTTATACCTTGCCGTATAGTGACATACTGACATAGACAGCACTTACCAGCTAACTCGCTTATATCAGTCTTTATATCTTTTTTTTGTTTGTTGAACTTTGATCAAATTGTTATACTTATCCTTCTTCTGTGACATGCTGTCTTTTGTTTATGAAGGTTTTGGAAAAATCAGAATGCCAGAACGTGTCTTTTGAATTTGTGTGGTAAGTACTAATCAAAATTATCTCTATCTAAATCATTGATGCTACTAGAGTACTAGCTGATGTTTTGAATTAGTGTGGTAAGTACTAATCAAAATTATCTCTATCTAAACACCCCCCTAAAGTGCTTATTTACTCCTAAAGTAAGGCAAAAGCAGTTTCATCCAAACACCATAAACTGCTGATTTGGTTTAACTTTAAGGCTATAGGCTACCTATGTACATATTTCATGAGTTGAAAGTATGGCTTGATATCATGTTCTATTAATATAATACAACACCTTAATGTTTAAAAAGGTGTGCTTCAACGATGATCAAGCTAAGAGTCATTTATCACTCCTCTCATCTTACCACCTCTACCTATGCGGCTACTTCTTAATGCAGGTGGTAATTGGATTTTATAAATATCTTACAGCTGTTGATAATACAAGGAAGGATTCGGTTTTACATTATGAAGTCATGGACAAATGTGAACCTATGACTACTTGCTTGGTCTTATTTTACATCACAGAAGAGTCGATAAGTTCTATATTTTCTGCTGTCAAATTTGTACATTGTCATTTTTTTCCTGAAGCGATGCTATATCATTCATGTAATTTGAGTATGTTGCAATTTAAATAATTGTATCAGTCTCCAAGAGCTTAGTTTGGTATCCGATGGAAAGTGTTATTATTGAATTCTCTGTTTTAGAGCTGTTTTGAGCATTTTCTGTCTACTGTACTGTACTGTTGACTTGGCATATTGTTATAAAATTTCTGTTTTGAACAAAGATTGTATTGTTATAAAGCTTCTATTTCAGATAAACTTGTACAATGCAGTGTTATATCAGATACACTTAAGACCTAAAATGATCTTGTAACAGAACTAAAAAGAAGCAGATAAAAAGAATTTGACAGAATCAAAGTTAAGACTACTGTAACATTAGAAGAATTTGGCAGAATCATAAAAAAAAACACATAAAGAAACTAACCGGATCCCTGCTTCTTTTTTTGCTGGAGTTAACCATGTTGATGATGATTACTTAGTTCTACTACAGCAGCCAGATATATCTGCAAGCAAAATAGAATACATCTATTTTTTTCAGCAAATCAAAATTTTGATCTAATTGAAAGATAAAAAAAAATTGTCAAGACAAAAACACTTTAACTCTACTGTATCATCCTTAATCAAATATACAGAGTCTATGACACTGTAGCTTATTCCTTCCTCATCTAACATGTATCATAACAACCGGTGATATCTACAAAATTGAGATCAAGTACACACCTAAAACTGAATCACAAAATTTCTAATCCCATTCAAAATGTGTATACAAACACAATTCTAACTTAAACGCGTCAATAGCTAATCAAACGTACAGATTCTAGACAACCTATTGTGAACAAACACACAGTTAAACTCGCATACTGGTAACAAACCAAATGCACATTCAAAACCGAATCACATACAAGTTAACGAACTTCACAATATGCCAATTTTAAGTTAATGAAGTAAACTAAGTATAACATAAACAACTTAAGTCTACTGCATCAATCCTTAACAATATATAGTGATTTTATGTTACTGTAGCTTATTCATTCCTCAACTAACATGTAACTCCTAATATCTAAACATTCAAGATCAAGCACACACCTAAAATTGAATCACAAAATTTCTAATCACATTCAAAATGTGTATACAAAAACAATTATATTCTAACTTAAGTCTTAAACGCATCAATCTATTGCAAACAAACAGACATCTAAACTGGGATACAAAGTCAACGAACTTCGGAAACGAAGTAAATGCACATTCAAGATCGAAACGTGAAATCTCATACGCGTCAAAAAACTTCGAAATGTGCCGACTACTTTAGTAAACTAGCTATTCGCCAAACAAATAAACGATCATTTACACGTTTAAGTTTGAATCGCAAAACTGAAAACACGTGAACAAACTTCGGTATGTGCCAATTTTATGCTACAGGAGTAAACTAAGTATTCACCGTACAAATCAACGCTCAATTACACATTCAAATGAAGCGCGAAACCGCATACTCGTCAACGAACACTAACCTAACTACTCACCTAACAAATCAACGATCAATTACACATTCAAACGAAACACGAAACTGCATACTCACTGATTTTACACTAAACTAACTATTCACTGAACAATTTAACGATCAACGAATCGCTTACAAAATTCACAATCCAGAATTTCGACGGTAACGAATAGTCGAATACGCACCTCACGGTAACAAACACAAGCCTCGAATCGAACCGATCAGAATATGATAAGCTTCTCGTTCTCGCCTCTGGTCGAATTCGCGGCTAAGATGAAGAAGGTTAAGATGTTAAAATGAAGAACGGTTCGGTTAATTGGTTGTTAGAGAAAAAGTGAAATGGTAATATATGATCAAAGGAAAGGCGGGGTATTTGAATTGCTTCATGTTTCTATATTTGATCCATTTCTTTTCAAATGTTACTATATACACCCCTCTTTTGAAGCCTAAAGAGTCCATTTTCTAAAGTTGCAAAAATCGCGACTCGGTAGTAATCAGTCTAGGTGGAGTTAATCGGTGATTAATCGGATTGGCATTTTCGACCCGTTTTAGGTATTTCCGGCAAGTTTTATGTATTTCCGGCTAGATTTTTCTTTAAAAAACATCTTGTAATATATATAAACAACGACTATTAAATATTAAAACAACTTAATGACGAGTCAGGGTATTTCCGGCAAGATTTGAAGGTTTCCGACAAGTTTGACCGCCGTTGACCATGGTTGATCGATTTACAAAAATCAGAAAGGTTATTGGCCTTGTAACGCCTATGCGGTGATTAATCTGCCTTGTTTTGCAATACTGCCATTTTCTTTGAAAACAGTAATCATGGATGATGTTTAAAAAGAGAATATTAAAGTGCATATATATCTCCAAATTCATAAAAGAAATTATATAACTTTTACATCTTTGATAGACGCGTATGATGTCGTGTGTGAGTATTTCAAAAAGTATACCAAATTTTACTAGGATAATAAAAGAAATCATATAACTTTTGTTTAGCTTTTTTTCTTTTATTAAAAGTTAAACCTTTCAAATTTGATACTTGTGTATTTTGTTCAAGTATAAAGACCATTTTATCTTTCGTTGTTGACAAGATAGTTAAAAAACGTAATGATAAAATGGTCACAAAATACACACAAAAATCAAAATTTCAAAAATTTGTGTTTTAATAGCAGAAAAAGAAAGAGAAAAAAAAAAGTTTCTACACACAACAACAAAAATGGACAAATTAAATAATTTTTTTATTATCCCATTTTATTATTTTAGATTAACTTTTTGAGTGCTAATTGTGCTAGAGGTATAATTTAGTGTATTCTTTTGCATATTATTATAATTCGTGTTTTTATTTTGTTATTTATAAGTTTGTACGTATGTAGAGTATTTGCTAGCCATGTTACTTCTATTACACATTTTAGTTATCCGTTTATTAGTGAAATGATTTTAATGTAAAGTACTGGTGACTTCAGAATGTATAAAGAATATCTCTTTGGACTTTGGTTCAGGCAATAACTCCATACTCATATCTAACGTAGACTAGACCACTTGGTCCATGCATCTAGCCTCTACATATGTAATCTCATAGACCACTTGGTCCATACATCTATTCAATTACAAGCATGCATTAAGTCGTGTCAACTAATCTATTTAATTTATCTATGGTACCCACTTGGTCCATGTAATCAGGGGTGGAGCTATGCTTTGGCCGCATGTGGCACGTGCCACACATGGATTGGGTATGTGAAGTGTAATTTTTTTTTTCCTGTTTGATGATAAGCTCATATTTATTCAGTTGACTGTTTTTTTTCTCATCCATGGAGAATGAAGTAGGGAAGAAGACCAAAGAAAAAAAATGAAAGACTTTTGTTAAAATAAGGAAATATAAACGTCAAAAATTGGTCATATCACTATTTCCAATATACCTTGTCTGCTTGCATACTTTTTAGTTTAAATTTACATTTTGACCCTTTAATGTTCTAGTTCTATCATTTGCTTTCTAAATTATTCTTTCTTTCAAGTTTTAGTATTGTTTTTAAAGAAATGCTATACATTAATGTATGAGAAATCGTTAAAGAAGTCATAAGATATGCTTAAAAATCCAGTAATATTTCTATGTAATTTGCTAGGTTTTTTTTTTTTTTTTTTTTTTTTTTTTTTTTTTTTTTTTTTTTTTTTTTTTTTTTTTTTTTTTTTTTTTTTTAATTGCCGTTCAAGAAAAAAGTCATAAGATATGGCTGCTAAACTATTAGTCATATATATGATAACTTGTTAACTTGTATTAGTTTGTGCATAATACATATTTTAAATTATATTAGAAAAATAGGTTGAAAAAAATACAACATATATGATGCAAAAAAAATCAATAACTCATTAGGTAAAGTATATCTCCAAATTCATAAAAGAAATTATATAACTTTTACATCTTTGATATACGCGTTAATTGTGCTAAATGTATATTACTAAATTTTACTATTCTAAATTTACTTTTTGAGTGTTAATTGTGCTAAATGTATAATTTAGGGCACTCTTTCGCATTTTACTATAATCCATGCTTCTATTCTATTATTTATAAGTTTCTGGTATGATAATCGTTTAAATATAAGGCAAAAGCTGGTGTGCACGGTTCGGTTTGGGTCGGTTTTTGTTAAAACCGAATCGAAATATTCGGTTTTTATAGAACCTAAAACCGAAACGGTTCGGTTTTGGTGGTTTGGTTTTTTCAATTTAATAGAACCCACTCTCATATCTATATCCCAAATTTGTTACCAAATATAAACAATGGAATATCCTCAATCTCTTATATCCCTCCGATCAAAATCATACCAATAATGATTCTAGATAAAGATACCAAACACACCCTTGGTAGACTTGTAAAGACACATCACAACACCATCAAATACCCTTGAATCCTTCTTAGAAAGATGTTCTTAGCACAAGGAGGATATGGACTTTTCTCTCCATTTTTTACGTTGCCACGTCCCAAAACACATATACACGTGTGTTTTAGGATAAAAACATTGATTTTTAAGGATAAAAACTCAAGGGAAAAATAGTAATTTCAATACTTTTGTTAATACAAATATCGCCTAAAA
>LBNU01001799.1:127353-141097 GCA_014162995.1 Artemisia annua | reverse complement strand
ATCTATAAACCTTAATTTTCTTGGAAATAGCCATTTTGGTATGATCCTTTAATTGAATGGATTCAATTGGTAAAGCTTTCATCACCCCTGCAAAATTTTAACGTTAACTTGAATTATACCACTGTTAAATAATTGGTGCACCACATACATTTAGCAATTTCGACCCGTTTACTTATAGTATAGTATGTACTTGAAATTGTCCTCAATAAGAAGCATTACTTACATGTTTTTTGTTACATCTTAATCTTTAATGCAGTCTAGTATCCACTAAGACAATGATTCCACCTTCTAGCATCCATATGCCTGCAAGATCGATAGTAATTGGTTTGTCATAAAAAAAATGGAAACCTTTCGCAAAAGTGAACCAACGAAAATGAAGTATATCGCGATACTGTCTTTTTAGTCTTTTTTTTAAGTTATAAAATTGTAGTAAAGGGGATTTACCTTTTGCTAACCATCCTAGTCCAACACAGTGCAGCAGTCCACTTTCTCTTCCCCACTTTCTCACGCTCGCAATATATGTAAAAGCTCTGAGATCAACACCAATGCCGTTGATGCAATTTCCAACATAGCCATAATGGCCAACTAATGACGCTTTCTTCCATGGTATAAAGAAAAATACCTATGTTGATGAATTATAAGGTCCATAGGTTTTCATGGTTGTGCCAAAAGTTTGGTACCTTCAAGTTCTAAAGGAAATTAAACATTAGAGAAGAAGAAGGACGCTCCGATCATTTGGTAACATTAGCTAATATAATTTTGGCTACAACTCTCTACATTCATATGAACCTACATAGCACTAATCACAAATATAGTTGTATCCGAGTTTACCTTCAGTCACACAGTTTAAAGGTTGAAAACTTTCATGGGAACTGCGACCTCCTTGCTGCTGGTTGTTACTGGTACCTGTTACAAAGATACAACAGCAAATTGAGGACAATCATGTAGGAGTGTTCTTTACTAAATTATAATGCTTATAGCTATAATAACTGAACCAAAGGCATGTGAAACTGATGTGATGATTGAAGCAAAGTAGAGATTTTTAGTAAGCCACAAAACTTTCATAAAAAAAACATGCGATCCTAAAAAGAAGACCCGTACCTCAATCCTTTAATCTTTCAGCCTTAGATTTGTAGTTTTACTTCTAATTACAACCTAAAAAAATATCGATATAGTAAGACCAAATCAAGTATCAACACATGCTAATCAAGGAAACACATAATTCAATTACTACATCAATTAGAATCCCTAAAATAAATTAAAATCAAAACAAACACGAACCATGTCTTGTGGTTTAACACCAATCTCAAAGTGGGTTCCCTTAACAAAACCTTCATCTTACAACTTATTTACCAGCAATCAATGGAATCAAAATAGAATTAAATTGATTATTAGAAAACATCAAAATAGATGTGCTATGTGATTTAAAGAAAAACCTGAAAAAATCAAATATGTGTGATAATCACCTATTTTACGGTGTGGAAATCACAGAATCACTGGCATATTCATAGTAAGAAAGTGGAGATCCGTCGTATTTTTGAATTGGTTGAACCTCATAGATCGAAGTTGTTATTATTTTCTTTTAATTTTTTGAATTGGTGATATCAATGGGTGATGGAATGATATGAATTGGTGTTTGAAATGTATGAGAGAAGCTTTTTGTATCATTGAATGTTATTCGGTTACAAAGGATTGAAGAATTAATGATTTAATTACCAAAAATATGATATGTGACTTGATTTCATTGAATGGCGATTTGAGTGAAGAAGCGTTTTGAATGACTTAATTAGTTACCAAAAATTATGTTGATACAATTTTGATAAAAATTGCTGCAGCTTTGGGCTTGTACGTAATAAATGTACAGCCAATGGGAAGAGATACACGTCAGCAAATTAATTGCATCGCATGCTTTAGATGGCTTGTAAATTATTCTGGTTTATTATATAGTATAGATATAGATATAAATCCTCTATTTTGTTATATTGTTTTTTTATGCCAAACTGAACTTATTTACGTTTAATATGGTTTCGGCTAATTCTTTACGAAATCCAGTTTATACCATTAGAAAAGTTGACCGCTAATGAAAGACCAAAGAAAAAACAAATACAGAACAATAAAAATACAGAAAAGCAAACCGAATGTCAGTTCAGGCTTGGTTTGGAAACTGTAAAAACGGAACTATCAGTTATGTGTTTTGTTTAAGTAACAACCTCCCAATTCTCACATTGAGGTAAAGCTAATAAAGCTACCGTTTTATGTAGTCAGGTTCTAAAGGCCTCTTATTTTAATATCTCTTATATATGTAGGCTTTAGTTTTCTAAAAACTTGCTATTTTTAGAACTCATACATAGGCTATGTTTGGCGCAGATCTTTTTAGGTCGATTAGCGGTGAGAAATGTGCTTTTTGATTTTTATTGTTCGTTTGATAAGGAGCGGTGAGCTTTGCTATTTTTTAAGAATGCTCATATCACACCTCGCCAAGGCGGAAACGCGAGTGTGTAACTTCATGGATATCATCACAACACATGATGTTTATATAGAGAATAACTACATCCACAAAAATAGAGCAAAAGTACAGACACAAAGTGTCATAACGATACCCCAAAAGAAAATAACCAAATCAAACCTTCAAAGGTATCTTCCACAAAGTCACACAAATTCATATCCAGACATATAGATTATACATTCACAAATGCAACTAAAGTCTCTTCTAGTCGCTTCCTTCTATCTTATCCATAGAATGCTCACCTGAAAATGATGCTTAAAACGTCAACATAATGTTGGTGAGATTCATAGGTTTAAGACACACATTCACACTCAAGGCAACCAGTTCACTGTGATTATAAAACATAGCTGGACAAATAATATATAGTTATCATATAAGCTAACATGCAATCACACAGCAAAAGGCAACCATTGGGACGGAACGTGCCCACCGATCCAAATTCAAAACATCCAGGCCGGAATGTGACCCCCGCTCCAAATCATATCATCAATTAGGTCGCATGCGCGAGCAACATGATAAGCATCCTCCCAATTGGATCCCATTATAACCACACAACTTAATAGTGAGTAGGAGTATTACTCTCCAATTGGATACTCCCCCCAATTGGACCACACAGCATTATCACACAACATTCATCACATAGCATTCATACAATAACATTATAAGTCCAAGCTTTTTAAACCACACATAATCACAGTAACTCAAATCATTTAACACAAGCATCATTCCCATCCTAAGTTTAAAACAAATTAAAAAGTATGGGACTATGAACTCACCTCAACTTTGCAGCTTCCAACAAATACAAATCACAAATCTATATAACACAAATAAGTTCACGTTACACATGGCCAAGCTATAAGCTATAACCCATGTAATACTCATATGATGGATGTCTAAGGTTCATATGACCCACCATGGATCTCCTAGACTCCATACCAAACACCACCAATCATTAACGCTCACTAAATCCCTTGCACTTATAAAATCAGAAAACGCAGAATTTTAGGGTACATTCGCCCACATAAAAATCACGACAAAACAAGCTCCACAACTCACACCAAAAATTCACCATGGTCTCTGATGAGTAGACAAGCTATCCTCAGAAGGCCATGCACTCTAAACACACACAAGTACCCATAAGAAAATCAAACTTAACAACTATCCAGATTCGGATCTGAACGCACACCAAAAAGTTTTGATTAAAATAAAATACTTCTACAACTTTTTATAGCGAATCCTTTTCGTGAGAGTCTAAGATAACCTAAAACTCAACTTTCCCAGAAGAGCTAACCTAGATATCACCTTCTCAACCACAACACTATCAAACTTTTACCCGAATTCTGTCCCGGTTTAACAGCTTTATACCTTATCTTTGAAAAATCAAAAGACTAACTTCCCGACCTCGAAATCAATCGTGTTCGGACTTTTTGGAAAGCAATTTCTCTGAACTATAATTTAGACTCAAAATTCGTGATCTAACTCATATCCATCTATTAAATATCTTCGTATCTTTACAGCACTATGTTTCTGTCAACCCTAACTCATTAACTAATGCGTTTAATGACCAAATCTCTTTACTAATCATCATAATATTATTAACCAATGATCCCAACATGTTTAATATCATTATTTTTCCAGAATTTTATAAACCTAAATCCATCATAATTTATATCACATGAATTAAAACAATAACTAATTAATTACAGGAAAAACTAGTATCAAAAGTATACCTTGAACTTGATTTTTAGCTTCAAAAGCAAAATCCTAAATTTTTCTTCTTCCTTGCTCTTTGGTCGACCGAATTTTACAGGAAAAAGGGTTTGAGAACTTTGGTTTTGTATTTATAATTATTTAGTGGATAATTCTTAAGTTAGAGTTGTAATTGGGCTATAATTGGGTTTCTTTTTTCCCCCTTGTCACCTATTCATCTCACTTCTACTTTTACCAAACAACACCCATATATAGTTAAGTTGTGTGGTTATTTATGATTCATATTTTTGCTTGAATTGTGCTTTTCAAACCCTTTGTGTTAATAAATAAAAGCCAACCGAATGTATGTTTAGGTTTTTATAATATGGAGATTTAAATAGTCTTTTTTAGCGAAAAGACTTGAACTTCGCTTTAATCCTTCACGAGGCTTATGACGCCCATGCCTTGGTGTCATTACCAATTTGTAATTAAGAATAAAAGGTTAAATACACATTGTTAAACGTTGTTGACACATAGCTACACTTTTGAGACCAATGATTAAAACTTCAAGACTAATATAATATTTGAGTTTGTTTGTTTAAAGTGAATAGATGTAGGCAGATAGAGTTGTTCTCAACTTTTACGGGTCATCTACATGACTTCACTACTCTTTTAGGATATGATGTACTAGATTTCTTTAGTGACCAAACTATATAAATATAACATAGTATCACAACTTACAATAATACATTAGTTACTAGCAAAAGATCATCAATTTTGATATTTGATATAACAATATCCCACAACTTATGGTAATACATTAGTTATTGAATAAAATAGCTAGATAAGATGGTTAAAAAGAACTGCAAAATAACCCAATCTTTGGGCAAGCGATAATATCAAGCTAGGGTACATGAGGCGGTGAATCTGAGTTCAAATCTCATTAGAATCACGTGTGAGTATTTGTAGTACAAAAAAATGGAATATGGGTATCAATCTATTAGAGTTCTAAGGCCTTTGCTTACAGCCCGAGTTGCATAGGATCCATGCCTCGTCTATTACAATAGTTGTATCAAGCCATCGACACGTTAGGTTTGAAAAAAAAAATTAGAACAAGAGATAAATGTGTTAGAAAATGTAGACAGGCATAAGTGTTTGTGATTCTGATATCACAACTTCTGATCAGTTGTTGTAACGAATGTTTTCCTTATATATGATCAACCACACACACTCACACTGAGGGATAACTACTTCAATGGTGTCTAGGTCGGTGATGACTTGGGCCGTAGTAGTCTTCATGAATCTTTGGTAGCCAATGGTCATGATGGGAATTCTTGGTCACTACTCTAGAAGATAATTTCCTGCTCTTTAATGTGGTACCTACTGGAAATTCCTTGGTTTTTGCGAGCATTCCTTGATCTTGATTGCTTCCATCTGCTGGTGAAATCTGTAACAAATGAACGAGAGTTATGAAATATAAACCTATCACATACAAGTAACATCGGAGTGGATCTTATATCTTCGCATATAATCGTATAAGATGATTATTAAGATACTGACCTTGATGATTTCTTGACTGCTGCTAGCTGACAAAGTGACTCTTCCCAACCTTGTACCTTCATAACATCAACAAGAAATAATGTTAATATCATTTTTAACGAGACACATGCTTGTGTCCTGCATGGGACATGAACCCAAAGAAAACATGTTATTACTATATAAGATATTTCTTGAGACGTAATCCTTATCGATCCATATTACATATGTGAGTAAGTCTCGTACATAGAGTAATTCAAAACTCATTAGCAAAACAAAAAATATGCAATTCGCAAAATATTTTTTTGCTAATTTGTTGTACGTACGTAACAGTGACCAAATAAGATTTTAGCAAATGGTGTACGAAATTATCCTTAGGATGTGAACATACCTTCGGCTTCATTACTATGGAGATATGACAGAAGAAACACAATGAATATCAGATGAGGCTTCATACTTTGTGATTCAAATTAAAGGTAATACGCTGCGAAATGCGATTGAACCGAGACAGATTTTAGATACCCAATGCGAGTAACAAATGGTAGATAAAAAATGGACATGTAACAAGTCATGTTATATATGCAGACAAACTTAGGGAAATCTTTATGTTGCACCTTTATTTAAAGAGTTGCACCTTTTGTGTTTCCATTAATTTGAATATAAAACGAGTTTGGGGTTTCAAATGAATAGGTTAATGTAAATATAGGGGACAAAGTGTCCCACAAAAAGGTTGCACTAAGGTTCTCAATACCAAGAGTTCGGGTTTCTTTGCTCATTAATTTGCAAGATTTTGATCGTAAAATCATAGAATAATGTGGTAGTCTTAGTCTATATCAGTGAGTCGTAATTCATACTGAAGATTTGTGTGTGACAAATTCTTTAAAGGTACATTTGTTCAGGGGTATGCCTTAGGATTATGATTTAGGTTAGGATTAGAATTTAGGATAGGATTGAAAAAAAAGAAAGGGTGAAATATATAATAATTTAAATAATTGTTTATTTTGTAATTTAGTATAAAAATGTAGAAGCTATATATTTAGATTAGTAAAAAGTTTTAAGGAAAAGGATAGTAAATAAACTTGTGGCTGAGAATCAAATTGGGCATACAAAAGTTGATATTATGACTTTAAACAGAGATAGATGTGTGGAATTCATGCACAAACGGATTAGTTGTCGTTTAAGCGTGTGCTTGAGGTTTATTTAGTAATTCCGCACATACCATTGTATTAACATTTTTCGGTGATTATAAATTTACCGAGGTAATCCCATTTACTCAAAAAACTAATTCAAATGCAATCTGGATATCTAGTGTTACACCCCGTTACCGCTTAGACAAAAAATTAAAAACTTTAATGCAGAAACGACTTGACCTTAACGACCAGTTCAATCCTCCCTTGACCATTGACTAATATCCGTTAACTTATAGACCTTGGAACCATTTTTAAATTAAACTAGACTTCATTATTTTTAAAACGACGGGTGACACGACCCGTGACGACTTACGAATTAAAAGATACGTAATTTGAAAATTTGACAAAAACTAGAAAATATCTCATTTATACTCTAACAGAAGCATATGGCCATATGCTGAAATTCGATATGGCCATATGCTGACCATATGCCCCTTTACTAAAACTCTGAGGTGACCATATGCCCATATGCTGAAAATTTCATATGGCCATATGCTCACTGCAGAAAATTATAAATAGGACTATATTTGCTCCACTTCCGGAAAACCAACTTCCAAGACTCGTTAACTCACGAAACTTTCCAGATTTCATAAACACATATAAACATCGTTTCTATACAAAAACATTACCCAATTAACACTTTGGAATAGTACTTTATAAATAGACGTGTATTATACCCGTTTTGACCCATTTCACAACAAACGACCTTTACAACTTCAATTACGCACCAAACTTTACCAATACCATTAGGATAACATAATAAACTTATTTCATAACCAAATGACCCGTTTACAACCCAAAATGGGTATATTTATTCTTAATCCAAACACCCCTTTAACTTTGACTATAAACACTTCAATCATACTTTGACACATCGTTTGACCACCAATTCATTAAACCAATCTTGACATACGTTTTGACACCTGTTTACCCATTACAAACCATTAAATGACTAACGGGGGTACAACATCGATCTCGAGCTCGGTATTCTACCTAGCTCCTATTTTCTTACCCAACTTCTAGCCTTTCGCATAAACCAAACCTTAACCCTTATTCCATGCCTTCACATTAACACCATAGCCTACAAAACATTGAAACATTAAACCATAAGCATGAATGCTTAGTAAGTAAAGCGGGTATAACTTAACATCATAATTCATTCACGCATTACACATTATAACAACCATTAATCTCATACAACATTAACCATAAACACATACCTTAACTATTTAAAGCCACAACCTTCCTTTTTCCTCATTTCACTCTTGTCTAACACATAACTAGCCTTATACTCACTTTCACATAAACACAATTATACAAGCTATTCATTAACCTTAGCACATCAAGCCACATAACACATAATGCATAGAATTCATTATAACTTTACATTATAACCGGTTTACTTACCTTAGCTTCCAAAACTAAGTTTAACAAGAACATAAGCATCCTCTTCATCATCATCACCATCCTTCATTATCATCCTCTACTCTTTAAAATCAAAACCTATTAACATAATACATCAAAAGCATGATCAAGGGTTTATATAACCCATCAAACATACTCATCATCCTTTCTGTATCATCATATGCTTATACTTTGATCATATGATGAAAACCCACTTCAACCACAAGCCTTAGCCTATTAGAATCAAGGTAAAGAGCTACTTACTTGTGATGGATTGTTGCAATGACTTAATCCTTGGATTGAGCACCTAAACTCTTCTTAGATTCATCATCAACTTAGCTCTTTCCCTCCCTATTTCTTCTCCCAAATTCGGACATCAAACACACCCGTAATAATGATGGAAATGTCTAGAATCCTATGGAATACTAGATACTTATCTAATACTTGAAGTAGTTTGGCCATTGGGCAAGCTTGGTCCCTCTAGTTCCTTTCTTCCCACTTTAGCCATAATACATATTAAAACACATTAGTGTATGACAACTTAAGCCCCTTAAGTCTACTTCCATTCTAGTTGTGCCACATAATACTTTCCATAACCTTATAACCCATTCGTTGACTATAGGGTTTGACTTCCATGTAACATTCGTTGACTAGCCAATCACGTTAAACCTTAGTCAATTTCATCTAGGGTGGGGCCTATTTGCTCCCGGGATACGGGTGTTACATCTAGACATTATTTCATTATTCAAATTCTAGTATTTATACCAAACAATTTGTATCATCCTAAACCCAATCTTTAAACTTGAAACCCTCAATCCAAACGGGTCTTAAATGTTTTAAGGTTAACTATATGATATCGGTTGTGAAGTTGTGATGCACAACTTGTAGGAATTTATTTTACTAAAATAGATATGTTACACATTTACGTATATGTATTGAACTCTTGAAGTAGGGAGTTCTTCGGTTTGGTTATCGGTTTATTTGGCTCAGTTAAAATTTGTTTGGTTAAAATCGAAAACTGAATATAACCGAACCGAATTTAAATTGGATTAAACCGAATCAAAGACCAAATTTTAATTCGGTTCGGTTTAACCCGAATAACCAGAATTACAGAATCTATATATATTTTTTCATCTATATTAGGAATAAGATTTAATGTTTTTCTATATAAATATATAAAAAACATATTTATGTGAATTCGATTTTCGGTTCGGTTCTGTTTTCATTTTGCCAAACCATATTCAAACCGAAAACAGAATATTTAATTCAATTCAATTCGCTTTTAGCAAATTTGGTTTGGACAAAATTCTGTTTGAATAAAATTTGATTCGTTTTTATTCAGTTCGGTTCGATTTTGGTTTTCGGTTTATACGGGTATTACCCGATCTATGAACACCCTATCTTGAAGCCACACTGCCGAATAGTTCCCGTAATTTAGACATGGGCCAACTAGCCTGTTAAGTCCAATTTTATTAAAGCTAGCCCATTAAATAATTCAGTAACACAAGCCTAACAATTAAAGGTTCAATAAACATTGTTAAACCTTTTGTTGATACGTAGCAAAACTTTTGAGACCAATGATTAGACTTTCAAGACTAGTTAAATACAATATTTGAGTTTGTTTAAGGGTCATCTACATGATTCCACTACTCTATCAGGATATGATGTTCCCTTAAAGAGGTTTTCATATCAATTATGGATTTCTTTAATGACCACTTTTAAATATAACATACTATACACATACATGCCAGCTAGTTCTTGTCAACAAATGCTACCATTTTGTGTACATCTTTCTCACCAAAATAAGCTTTTTGTGCTTATTTGTCCCACGCCTCTACTTTTGCTAAATCTTGATTGCTATTTAAGATAACCGAAGGTTGCATTTGAATTTCATATCAAAAGCTCCTTATTTGGTTTAAATTTTGGTTAAGTTTGTAACTTTGTATAGCTATTAGGTAATATCACATATGTATTTGAGAAAATAATAAATCTAGTCTCTTATTCGTCACATGTGAATACTTTAGCTCCATTTATCCATCAAGAGACTTTTTGGATACAAAAGCAGATTTTTCTACAAGAGAAATCGAAATGTACAACTATTTCTCGACAAGAAAACAATTTATATGTCCTCTTGGAAGTATATAGAAAAACTGGACCACCTCAATAAGTTTAATCAAGTATAGAAATAGGACATGTTTTGTGAATTTTGTCGGGTCAAATGAAGCCTTAACAATCTAAGTGACTTCAGCTTTAGGATTAGTTAATCAATTGCAAAAGATTTTAGTCAAGAAAGTTCAAAATATGAAATTTAATAAACTTGGAATCTATCAACTAGCTAGCTAGGATGCTCTAGCTACAAAGTGTTTTGTTACAAATCACAAGCAGTTTATTATAGTTTTAAGTCCATTTATTAGCAACGTAATTTCTGAAATATACTTCTGTCTTAGATAACTCGAAGAAACTAGAGCTTTCATTTTTTTATTTTTATTTTTTAGCTTCAATAGACCTTATCGTAAATGTTAGATGAAACGACTGCTTTTAACCTAGTTCTTTAACAAAAGTATTACTCATTCAAGAGTCGTTTTTAGTGTGGTATACGGATTTCCACTTGGCAGGTTCACTTGTCGAACCCATCACATTCTTGCGTTATTATTCACATGGGTTGTTACCCTTTTGGCCTTACAAGTCAATAGCATGATCTGGATTGTAATTGTTGAAAGGTGAACTTTGGTCTTGTATCAAGAGACCATGATGTATGGATACTCATGGGTTGGTTATATGACCCTACGAGATCGACTTATTGACCACATGTCGTGTCATGTATAAGGCAAACTGAATAAGATAGCTCATAGCTAGATGGCTTTCTTAATAGTGGGACATGTACAGGGAGTCAGGGACGGAACCAGGACACAATTTGACCAGGTGCATTTACGAAAATATATACAAAAAGAGGAACACAACTTTTTGGGACCAGGTGCATTTACGAAAAATCGAGGTTTTTTACATAAAATAATATTACGCCACAAAATTTCATGGGTGTCCGGGGACCCCCGGGACCCACCCTGGTTCCGTCACTGGACATGTATGAACATATCATTTAGTTTGGTGCTTTCTCATCTACTAGATACTCAGTCTTAAATCTTTATTGTCGGCTCGATATCAACTATGATCAAGTTGTAAAGCCTAAACCACTAGCTTTATGATGTATGTTGTCTCGGCTAGAATTATTGTTCTATGAATACCCCTTATTTATTGGCTTCATAAACGGACGAAATTAATTGCTAGATTACTGGTTTTAGTTGATTTTTTTTTTCATACTTATTTCAAATCAATTTTTCTGTTCTTTTAAATTGTCAAGAGACTAATTAAGTCTTGAGATTAATTACTAGCTCCTTGATCATTAGTGTTTCTCAAGAAAATTCTTCAATAAGTGTCTGGTACTACAAAAGTACCATAAAGTTGTCGTTACGTCACATAGAAAATGTCATTAAAACTTAAGAAGTGTTACTAAAGTCAAAAGAGAGTTGCCAAACGTGACAAAGAGTCACAACAATGTCCAAGTGCTTCACCTACACGTAAAATCTTTATGTTACTGTACTAGTTTGTGTTCTTTTAGCATGCGAATTTGTTGGAGGTTATGAGCCCAGAACAGGGTAAGATAATCAATAGCCTAACTACGTACCAATTAAGGTTACCGGATATCACTTGGAATCGTGTTATCACTTTCCAAAGTAAACTATTCGACCCTAATGCCTGGGTATCACGAATATCTACTTGGGATAAGACCAAATGTTTGTTATTGAATTAGGCAAAAATCAATAACCCTTGCGTATATTAGTGTTTTGTTTTCTGTGTTCTTTCATGCTCAACAATCATTCCCCTTAAATAGGAAAGTACTCATGGCTAATTAAATGGAATTATGAGAATTAATCGGCCCATTAATCTCCACATAATTACCCCCATTATAGCCAAAGATAGTGGTTACATGACCAATTAAACGTGGTCATAAAAGTAGATATAACTGTCATTTGAATAGGTCAAATCAGTTACATGACCATTATAGCAGCAGAGTCAGTGCTAGCAGCAGAGTCTAAGCAGCAGACTCACAACACTAGCAGCAGAGTCAGTGCTAGCAGCAGAGTCTAAGCAGCAGACTCACAACACTAGCAGCAGAGTCAGTGCTAGCAGCAGAGTCTTAGCAGCAGACTCAGAACACTAGCAGCAGACTCACACTAGCACAACCACTATTGAGTCAGGGTAATCAGGGACTTGATGGGTGTACACTCCGTACCTCCAAACCCATTTCCAAGTATGATTTGATCCCTCAAGTGCACTAAATTTTCCAACAATCCTCCCCAAATTTAGTTCACTTCCTTAGCATGAAAATCAAACATAAGACAAACATATGCATAAACNCCTTGTTCCTTTTATTGGGAACCCTATTTAATAAATAGCAAGCTGTTAACATAGCTTCACCCCAGAACCCTTGACTTAGTCCTGAATAGGACAACATGGAGTTAACCATCTCCTTGAGTTCCCTGTTTTTTCTTTTAGAGATACCATTTTGTTGAGGAGTATAGGGAGCAGTTGTTTCATGGATTATTCCAATAGACTGAAAATACAAGGTATCCATGTATTCACCTCCCCTATCAGTCCTGAATCTTTTGATCAAGGACCCAAGTTGCAATTCAACTTTAGTTTTAAACACTTTGAATTTATCTAATGCTTCATCCTTAGTATGTAATAGATAGACATAACAAAACCTAGAAGCATCATCAATAAATGTCACAAAGTACTTTTTGTTCCCCAAAGAGGGAGTGGCATGAAAATCACACAGGTCACTGTGTATTAGCTCCAAGAGCTCAGTCTCTCTTTTTACACCTTGAAAGGGTTTCTTAGTAATTTTGGTCAACATGCAAGTTTTACACTTTTCAGTGTCCATGTCAAAAGCTGGGATTAACCCATCCTTAGACATATCTTGCATCCTTTTATAATGTACATGGCCAAGTCTTGCATGCCAAAGGGTAGAGTCATTCATTTTAGAGGTTGACATAAAGGCTGAATTAACAATATTATTGACAATATTAAGCCTGAACATTTGATTACACAAATAGCCAAAACCAATAAAAACACCATGTTTAGACAAAATAAACTTATCAGATTCAATAACTTGTTTATATCCATGATTATTCAAAACACTACTAGGAACCAAGTTTTTCCTTATATCAGGAACATGAATAACATTAAACAAAGTTACAATCTTTCCAGAACTAAAATTAAGATCTACACAACCAAGACCATGCACCAAGGCTGTTGACTCATTTCCCATGTGAAGAATAGATCCATCATTCAGTGACTCATAAGTCTTGAACCAGCATCTATCTTTGCACACATGAACAGTTGCTCCAGAGTCAACCCA
>LBNU01001799.1:78806-118629 GCA_014162995.1 Artemisia annua | reverse complement strand
AAAAAAAATGCATAAAAATATAGGTGTCAAATTTATGAAAACAAAAACTTAAAAAAAGAGGAAGTAATTAATAAAACTTTAGTGGTTGAACTTTAAATAAATTATGTAGAGCTAAGTGTAAAATTACAATTTTCCATGTTTTCTAATAACTTTAGAAAAAACACAAATAACCCCTTATACTTTGTTCTGTAATGCTAAAGTGTAATGCAATTTGTTCTGTGCGTTTTTTAGAGGAGGATTAAGTATTGTCATGGAACACTGTGGGTATCAACCAACGGTCTAAGATATGGGTATCTTTTATACCTTGATGATTTAGGCCAATTGTAAAGAAAGTTGCACTAAAGTGAAAGGTCGGTAAGGATTCGAACAATCCTAAAAGTCTTACGAATGCATTCTTTGTCATTTTTTTCATGCATTTACAATTTATTTATACAAGTAATTATAATTTCCCTATATAGTTCGGTCTCAGAGAAAAATTATTTTTACACATTATACATAAACGTAAGATTAAATTTGAGTTATACCCATTACATTTTTTCCCCTCTTTATGTAATAAAGAAGCTATAGTGTAAACATCTATGCTAATTAATAATTTTATGATCAAACATGAGAAGTAAATAGCGCAAACTTATAAAAATACAATTTTCCAAACAAAAAAAATACATTAGTAAAATACAATTTTATATCATGTGATTTTGCTTGAATAATAAAATATAATTTTTAATCCAAAAGCATTCTCCTAAAATAATAGGTAGATTATAACATATATAAATATGATTTTGTATTTTTAGTCCACCAAGTAAAACCAATTGAAACATGTTAAGTGATTCATTTCTTAATCGATAATAATACATAATCAAAACGAAATTTTAAAAACCTTGTGCGTGCACAGGTATTATAACTAGTGATGTAACATGTTTTAGGTCAAACATATTGTATTAACGAGAATTTCTTACCCGCTCTTCTTCGCAGACGAAAAAATTTACGTGAAAAATTTACATTATTTGAAAATATCACTTAAATCGATTTTAGGTTTTACTTGCAAAGTATTTTAGACATATATAAATAATTACTATGTAGTAATCTAATAATATTAAATTAGCAGATACATAATAAGTTACTTTTAAAAGTGAACGCAAAAAACTTACTAATATAGCTATATATACTTGAAACTAACTACTAAAAAAAACTTGAAACATGAGACAAAATATTAAAGTTTAAACCTAAAGACTATTTTCGTAAAGTAAGGTAATTAAAGGGGACTATTTATGTAACATTTCACTTAGGGATGGTTTGTAGAGTGAGATAATAAATACAAACAATCATCAAATTTAACTTAAGAACTGTTTTGTAATCATGGTTGAACCTCAACTATGACTTTTGTATTTTATCTAGAAAATTTTGAACACATAATTTTTGCTTTTTTTTTCCCCCTTCAAGTTTAACTGTTTACTGGACGGTAAAACACTTACGAATTTTGTTTAACAAGAGTATTAACGTCCATGTCCATGAATGCTAATGTTTCGCTGATGTATTGTTTAATAACTATATATATTACAAGATGTCTTAGACGAATTTGTAAAATACTGCTAACTTCTAAGATAGATGTGTAAAATTTTGTAACTTACAATGACAAGTAATTATAATTTGTGACATCTAAAAACTAAATTTAATTTTGTTAAATGTAATTTTAAGAATAACCATAGACTAGAAAAATAAACCATCCCGTAGTATACAACGAGTCTCGATCTAACAGAAAATTTCAAAATATAAAATGCCTAAAAACTGACAGGGAATTAAAAACGTTTCTTTATTTTATATTTCCACCTATAACAAGAATATAACAAAAAATCCAAAGCCACATTTTTTTTTTCTCATTTTTATTTATATTTCATTCTTTATGTGTAATTGTCTTTCCTTCGGCTCACACCTAATTTCTTCAACTTCCAACCAATATAATTTCTCTAATTCAAGATCTAATTTTTTTAATTTTCTGGATCTGATTTTTTCAACTTGACATCTTCGATCCGAATATGTTTTCCCATGATGAAAAGAGTGATTCAGATTTAGTGTTTCGTGTTTTGAGTAAATAAATTGCACCGTGTAATTAAATGGGTTGAGTTAGGGTTGAGATATATGAATCTGCTAACCCGAACCCTTCAATATGAACAAAACAATAATTGTCACATAATTATTATCATTTTTTATATTATTTATGTAACAAAAAATATGCAATGATCCTATTTATACATATTTTTAGTACGAAAGACAAAGTTGAAACAAGATAATAAAAAAATCCTCTTATATAATAAGGGAAAAGAATAAAGAAATTATAAATGATTGTTTTGTATCAACAAACAGGAAAGCTCAATTTCAAAATTGAGGCTTTACATTGGTCCATTAAAAAGTCAAAATTAAGGTTTTTGTCAACATTGGTAAATTTCGTCGGACTAAAAGAAATGTATGAAAGTATTTGTGTCAAAACTGTAAAATGAAAAACTAAAAATAGAAGAAGGGTTATTTTAGAAAATTTAGTGTTAAGTTTAAAAAATTAATAAATTCGATTATGCAATTTGAAGTAGAAAATAAACTATAAAGAATTGGTGTAAATTGACAATAAAGAAACTTCATACAAAAAAGAGAGTGTTACTAACTCAAAGAGTTAAATTTGAAATAATGTTTTATGGTTAATATAAGGGCAAATGACACAAAAAGGTACTCAACTTAGGGTCTGTTTCCAATCAAGGTATTCAACTTTTTTTCTTGCACATAAAGGCGCCCAATTTTTGTTTTGGCGGATTTAGGTTTTTTTCTAACTTTCGTTAACTCACTTCGTTAGTAAATTACATGTTTGGTCCTTGAGTTTGTATAGTCATTTCATGCACCATCCACTACCACCTGCCACCACCACCACCCACTGGCACCACCACCTGCTACCTCGATCTACCACCATCGTCCACCACCACCAACGCCCCCACCCCCACCCCCACCTGCAAACTATTGGATAGAAGCTATGGATCCGTGTTTACAACAACGTCGCCACCTAGTGGACCTTTGTCTCTAAGAATGCTCCTTAGTAGTGAAGATGGAGATGAAAAATGGGTTGTTCCTGTTAATACAATACCTGAGAACTGGAAGAAGGGGGACATATATGACACAAGAGTACAAGTAGCATATTAAGCAACTACTAATTAAAAAAAAGACAAGAATAAAAATAAGCAGAGAGCATCAGCAATCGACTCTAGTATATTGATTGTAATTTTTAGCATACTCTTGTGGGATTGAAGTGTATAATAGTTTACGACATTATTATATTGATGCAACTGTTATTTATTGGAAATAAGTTCTCTTGTTATATTTTGATAAACATGGTACCAAAGTTCGTTATAGTTTCTTCACTTCATGTGTGAGGATCGACTCAAGTATATTCGCCACAGTAAAAGTGTATCGATTAAGGTGTTTGATTGCCTTCAGGAAAAACATGATTACATAATAATTCACTTAAATGAGTGGGGCCTAATAAAAGTTTTTAACTAAAAAAAAATCTTTAAAATGATTTGTGGAATATGAAAAGTTTCTTCTTCAAGGCAAAATGATATGATGCTCCACAAAATACAGTTTCCCTGAACTAAGGAGTGGGATAGCCGAGCCATCATATTCTTGTTAAAGAATATTTATGAACCTAAATTCTTCGAGCTGAGGTTGTGCAAGTAGCCGTGGTCAGAAAAATTGGTCCCAACTATCATTCAAAATTTGCCTTAATACTATGGACCCGATATTTATTATCTTCACCAAGTTCGCTTATGATAATATCTTTAATCCTGCCATACAGATTCTCGTTACAAACATGCACATATTTAAAGTAGAAGCATCTGATTTACACCTAGTATGCTTTTTTTTTTTTCTTTTTTTTTTATCTGAACGATGGTACGAGCAAAGTCCAATACTCCAATCAAAGGGCAAAAGATGATTGAGTGTAGCCATAGAACACTTTTATAACTTAGACTAACAATCATGTAGGTAACACATGGAAACTAAATCAATAAAACCAGTACTTATACAAGGCCAAAAATGTAACAATGATTTTGTTGTGGTGGTGGATGATGGTGGAGGTGGGTGGTGGTGGCAGCGGTGGTGGTGGTGGAAGATGGTGGTAGAGGTGGCAGGTGGTGGTGGTGGCAAGTGGTGGTGGTGGCAGGTGATAGTGGGTGGTGGTTGATGGTGCATGAAATGACTAAACAAACTCAAGGACCAAGTATGTAATTTACTAACGAAATGAGCTAACGGAAGTTAAAAAAATCCTAAATCCGCTTAAAAAAAAGTTGAATACCTTGATTGGAAATAGACCCTAAGTTGAGTGCCTTTTTGTGTCATTTGCCCTTAATATAATTGGTGAAAATCATCAAATAGTAACAAAGTTTGAGATTTGTTTCAATTTGGCACCTCAAACTTTATATCAATCATAAAAACTATTAAAGTTTCAAAACTGTTACATTCTTATGTAATTTTTATGTTAGAGTGACCTGAATGAGACACTTCTTAAACTTGGTTATTATTTGTCGTTATTGTTTATGTTTAGTCGTGCATTAACGGGTTGTATATAAAGTTGGTTGGAATTAGTTAAATTTAGGAGGTGAGTGCTTAAAATTAATGTATAACATGTTAATGCATAAATAGATACTATAAGCACAATAATTTTAGAAAATTACATAAGAATGAGATATTTTTAAAACTTTGATGGTTTTTATGATTAATATAAAGTTTGAGGTATCAAATTGGAACACTCATGAAACTTGATTACTAATGGGTGACATATTCCCTAATTTAATTTGCATTTAATGTTAAATTTATTGTTATTGTTGAATGACAAATACCCCATAGACTTTATATCTGTTTTTTTTTTAAATAAACGGCATTTATTATTATTGTTGTCTTTTATAATTTCATTTGGAGGACAACTAAAAAAGTAGAACGAACTATGACAAACTCAATTAGTACGACTTATATTAAAACTCAATTAGTACCGACTTATGTCAAAGTCTATCCGCATGCAGGGATCTAAAATTAGTAATATGAAAATAAATAAATAAAAGTGAGAAAAATAATACATCAAAAGGTGTTAAGCCACCTCCCTCCATTTAGTTCGGTATGATGTTTTGCCTCTAATTACCTCTCAATGACCCGAAACAAAAATGCAAATGCTGCTCTTAACAATGACGGCTTCTTACGCCTCGTAATTACATGAAAAGAAACAAACACTGTTTTTGGGTAACCTTTTAGAGTAAGATTAAGAGAAAATTAAAAGGTATTTTCTTAAAACAAAGACAACTTGATTATGATACATTTAGTGGGTGTTTGGTTAAACTTGTTACGTATTGTTGTGATTTATAATGTTTTTATTTGGAGGACAATTAAATAAGTAGACCGAACTGTGACAAACTCAATTAGTACTATTTGTGTTAAAACTCAATTAGTATCGACTTACGTCAAAGCCCATCCGTGTGCAGGGATCTAAAACTAATAATATGAAAAAATAAAAAAATAAATAAATAACAAACTCAAAAAAGTAAAAAAAAGAAAAGAAAAAATAAAATAATACATTAAGAGATTTTAAGACACAACATTTCCATTTAGTTCAGTACGAGGTTTTTGCTTCTAACTGCCTCTTAATGACCCCCGAAAAATGTTGCTCTTAACACTAACTGTTTTTTACCACCTCTTAATTACACGAAAAAAAACAACCACCATTTTTTGGCTAAACCTTTAACCGAGTCCAATTAAGAGACAATTAGAAGGTATTTTCTTAAAACAAGGGCAAATGATTTAAAAAAAAAAAGTATTATACTTGCCATCATTTTTTCTTGTGGGTAGCAAACAAATTTTTTTGCTTTTGTGGGTACTTTTATTTCAAATTCATCTTTTATAGGGTATTTTGCGAAATTTTTGGACATTTTAGCCCCTCTTAGCTAATAGAAAACTTTTTTTCTCGAAGGGCAAAAATGTCACATAGTACCTTAAAAAGGATGAATTTGAAAGAAAAGTACTCACAAAAGCAAAAAATTTTGTTCGCTGCCCACAAGAGAAAATGGTGACAAATATGATATTTTTTTTTAAATTATTTGCTTCTAAAAACAAAGACTATTTGATTCATTTAGCGGGTGTTTGGCTAAGCTTATTAGTTGGGCTTATGCTTATGTTATATAAGCACTTTATGGCTTATATATCGTAAGCTCATACGCCAGGTCAAGTGTTTAGATTTGTTTTTGTTTGACAAGTTAAAAAGTTCAAGTATTTGGTTTAGCATAGATTGTTAAATGATAGAAAAGGACACGAGGTAAAAAAATAATATGAATATTAGATTATGTATAATTAAAGGTATAATTGTAATTCGTAATTAAGTATGTTATATAAGCCTAACTCCTGTTAAAAAGGCACCCACTTTTGAGGCTTATCAAAAATCTTTTATATATCATAAGCCTACTCATAAAAGCTTAAATTTAACACTTATTTAGACTTATCTAGCATATTTAATTTTATAAGCTTATAAGCCTNCGGGTGAAAAGAGAACAAGGACATACATACCACGTGAACGGGAAGAGACGGAACAATTTCTATGTTTATGTACTAGGTTTCTATTTTTATGCAATTTTTTTTAATGTAATGTGTTTTTTTCTTTTTCTTTTATGTAATGCGTGTTTTTTTTTAATTAATGAAGTTTATTTTAGTTAATATTGTATATGTTTTATTTTATGTAAAAGATTAAAAAAAAAAAAAAAAAATGGCCGACGACACTAGAATTTCTGGTGCCAAGGACTACAGCCAGAATGTGGTGCCGTGGGATTTCTGATGTCATGGAGATTTTTGCTGACGTGGCAACACTTTTTGCCCACGGCACCACAATCACGGCTTGACGATACCCAATGCTCTTAAACGATCGATATACTGATAATAACTTAGGCGTCCAAACAGCTACCAACGACAACGAGAAAGCTCTGAAATGGGCCTGTTGGAGTTAAATGGCGCTAAGCATTGGGTTTCATTTCACTTTGCATTAAACTTGGGCCATAAGGATTACACATGATTATTAGTTGGATGACAGGAAACTGAGAAGAAATTATATTTGGCCCGATTCTGATAATAAAAATTGAATATGAAAACTATGATCGTTTGTTAGATAAAAGGGAATTCTTTTGTTACTTTGCATAAAAAAAAAAAAACAGAAATGCCATTGTAAATTGAATGAACGGAACTCTTACATTAGGAGTATGTTGAGAGCCTAACAAATTATGATAACAGTAATACCTAATATCAACGAAACATCATCAAGACGACGGTAATATATACGTACTCACATTCAGTGATATTCGTATTCATATTCTTATTCTTGTAAACATACTTGTGTGATAGTGGATCAATAATTAACGAGTCGATATAAATACTAAATTCACATAGGATAGAGAGAAAATCAGAGCTTAGTCATATGATTTTGAATCTAAAAAAATATAAGGCACATGTGGTAGACACTAAAGCCAACAATTATAATGTGCAATTCTATGGTACTATTTCAGAAGATAACAAAAGTTGGTTTTAAAAAAATAGAAAAGATTAAGGGTGCAGAATGCACTTTTGTAAAAGTTGTGGTTCAGGGTTCATTAGATCTCCCCTCGTGCGGCTCACACGCTGACCATTCTGTTTGTTCCTTCCTTTTTAATTCCATTCCTCGTGCACTTTACATCATTTTCTTCTTCCACCTTTGACCATAATTTGCTAGAATTGAAAAATATATACAATTTGCAAGATGAATATACTCAAAATTTTAGCTCTTGTAAAAGATGTATAAGAAACATAATTTGGCTTTGTTCATTATTCGCAAAACACGATACGTTTAGTATTTGTTAGCAATAGTCGTACCCGTGGCTTGATAGTGATTGCATGTAAGAGAGCTAGGTGCTTCTCAAACAAATACAGTAAATTACTGATGTGTTATTTTTGTGTCATCTTATCATTTCTCCAATAACTAAAACACCATTTCAAAAAAATAAAGAATAAGAAAAAAAAAAAAGAAAAAAAAAACTTATTGGTACCACTTTTGAGTCTTATTTTTTTTATTTTTTTCTCTTTCTTTTATTAAACAAACACATTTTATTAAACTAGAAACAAAATTGCAATACATAAAATAAAATATGAAATTTTGAAAAAAAAATAAAAGTACAATACATAAAGATACTAGATTTCGCCTTGTTGTTGTCCTTGCCAAAGATGATCACAAATTAATGTCGAAGGTTGGTATGCACATCTTTGACACGTAGTTCATTTCGGTTCTTTCTATGTATGTTGCATTTTTCGATCCATGTACGTCGCATATTGGCTACGGGACTAACATAGATCTCGTTAAATTCACTTATTTGGAAATTTTGATCATTTACTACCATGTTACGCAATATGATTCAACAATACAAAATCCTACGTATTTTTCTCACCTGGTAAACACGTGCAGGTTGTGCGGCGCCAAAAGCCCGTTCCACATTTTTTCTTGCACTTTCTTGAGCTACCTTAAAATTTAAACCAGCTTGGGTCCCGACGATCGTATATGATTCGACAAAAGTAGACCAATGGGATAAATACCTTCTGCTAGGTAATATCCTCTGGTATATGTTTTAACATTCACCGTTGAGGTCGTCCAACAAATTCGACAGATATGGAACATTTAGGTCGTTATTTGCACCAGCTATACCAAAAAATACATGTCAAATCCACAAATCTTGGGATGCAACTGGTTCAAGCATTATTGTCGGATATTTATGACCCCCCCACCCCCCTTTGAATTGCGCTTTATAAGCATTCATACAATTCCTCCATTCCCAATGCATACAATATATACTATCAAGCATAACCGGAAACTCGTGATAGTGTCGTGTGTTTCATATAGCAACACAACATCATTGGGGGAGGGTTTTCTTAAATACTCCTCCGAGTATAAATCCTATATACATTTGGTAAATTGTCTAAACAATCACGACTACAATGTTCACCAATTTGTAAATATTCATCGAAAGAATCGTGTGTTGTCTCATACGCCAATTGGCGTATAACAGACCGCATTTTATTATAGAGTAGATACTCATTTTGCCAGTGTCATTTGGCCGAGAGCTAAAAAATTTAAAATGCTAGGGAGTAGGTTCAACGTTATAGTTAGTTATACCTTCGACTATTTGTAAAAATAGTTTTCGACTCATTGGGAACCGTCGCCTAAAATTCATTTTGTTGTATTTTGGATCATCACCAAAATAATCATCCATGAGACATTCTTCGGCGACTTTATATTCTCGGGGTATATGCGCCCGAGTGTGTGGAATAGTGGCTCCATCGTCATCAAATGCTAGAAGTTGTTCATGATATTCGTATAAACGTAATAATTCTTTGGCTCGAGTTTCATCGTCAGAAAGATCCATGGAAATTAAAAGTGTATGAAATATGGAATAGTGGATTAAAATATATGTGAGAGTGTATATATATTGTGATTTGGTTGGAATGTTTGAAAAATAGATGTTAAAAGTAGGTATTATGGGTGAAAAGGGGGGTTTATTTATTTTCCCTTGGATTTTAAACGTTATATAACATTAACTTTTGAAAGAAAAAAAAAGAAGAAGAACAACGTCTTGGAGGACGAACGGCGTCGTTGCCGGTGCACAACAGTGGCGCGATTCATCTTTTTTGCGAACGATGGACGAATAATGGACTACACCCAGCACTCTAATGTAAGGCAAATGTTATGATTTGAAAGTATGTCCTGATCATGTTTTTTTAATCATGTTGTCACATAATTTATCTACGGTGACGACGTCAGCTTAGGTGATCTATACCTAAGGGTTAAATTTCTCTTCCGAATTTCTTCCAAATAAGCTCTAATATGTAATATGTTTATCAAATATAAAGGGATCTAAACCAAACATAGGTAATTTGCTAAAAGAACCATAAGAATTATAAGGTAAATTAATCCGAAAACTGAAATGATAGTTATCGATAATATTCCAAAAAAATTCCAAAAAGATGTTGTGTTCTTGATCTACAGTTATCTTTTGCAATTTGAGTAAGAAGTGCAAAGAAAAAAATCCTGTCAAATTTGCCGTTATCGTCGGTTGAAGACTTATTTTTTCGCTTTTATTTTCGTCAACAAACTTTCTAATAATAATAATAATAATAATAATAATAATAATAATAATAATAATAATAATAATAATTCATTCATTCATTCAAAAATTTTGTTGTTCTCGGCAAATGACATACATTTGTTTTACTTTGATTGTTGTTTGTGGAAAATTTGGCAATAATTCTTCCTGCATGAAGTTCGGAAACCAAGCACACCCTTAGTTTTTGTATGTAGTTATTAGTGTTTTGATACTCTAACCTCGAGCTTTTGTCATTACGCTTGCGTGGTAGAATTAGCTAGACAATAGCCTAGTTAGCTCAAACCCGTTATGTGAGCTTATTTTCCATTATAATTTTAGGTAACTCAAAGAGTTTTCAGCATTCAATAGTTTCGACCTAGTTTATACAAAAAACTATACATGAGAGTTAGCGCATAGAAGTCGATCAATGGCTTGATGTGTAATTATACATTCCATCTTAGGGTGTTGTAGTATTTTATTTGAAACCCTAAATGATATAATCTGTAACCACACGCTTAACACTATGACACTTAAAATTACAACCGTTACTGTTTAAAAGACTGGACTTTAACTTTAAATCCCACAGGCAACTTTAGGGTCAGCCTTGGGGTGCCAATTCTCCCAACGCAAATGTTCTTGTTGGGCTCGGAAAGGGAGGGCTTTCGGAGAAATAGGTCACGAGTTTAATCCCAACTCTCCTTAGTTCGCAAGAAATAGCTGAACGTTGATTGGGGTTGGTTCTTGGAGAAGGGTCGGTCTAACATATGTATCCCATGATTCAATGCACACAAAGTTGGACACAAAAAACAAGTTAAGGAACATGGAAAGTGAGGAATATTTGGTCAGTCCAAGAAAGATGGTTTTTAATTTTGGACAAATTGGATATATGAATGAAAGAGCCAGAGATGACTCAGGTCATTGGATCCTCCTTGCACGTGATTTTTCATTACTTGATCACATGAGGGTTGGCACACCAAGCTTTATTTTTCATTTTTAAGTGTTCTAGAGTAATGTTCAACAACAAAAAAAAAGTGTTCTAGAGATTACGTATTGCCCATCAGCATTAAGATTGGCGATGATGGATAATGGCCATACATTTGTTAAAAGCTTACATAAGTACTAGTTTCGTGGGCGGATTCCATGACTTCCACAAAATCGTTAAAAATCTCTTTTGATAGGGTTGTTTAAACGACAATGTGAATTCTATCACTACTTGAGTAAGAATACAAAAACATAATTATCATTACTTTCCTTTTACAAGATATAACAGTTTGTACACTCATAAACGAGGGGTCACTTGACGAATAACCAAAACACAATATATAGATTATAGAAAACTGAAACACAACACAACACAACACACAGTTAACGTGGTTCGACTCCTTTAGTTAATTCCACCACCAACTTCAATATAACTAATTGGATTACAAGAATGGACACTTCGGCTCAACACTCTTGAATACCCTCATCACACACTCTCAACGGATAGATCAATCATGGAGCCGCACTCGACATTGTTGATCATCCGGAGACTCACACACCGGATGGAGGAGACTCTCACACGACTCTCATGAGCCCTCTCTTTTTTCTCCCCTCCTCACAAAACTATACATATAGCTAATGATCCATACTTATAAGAAAACAATAACTTGTTCATCAACCTAACTTGGTCCCTAATCAACTACTAATGAAATAAACACCACATAACTATTTTAAAAATGTGAATCGATTATCATTACTCCATACATGATAGGTGCTTCAAGGTGTAAAGGAAGGACTAGTATCTACTACACTAAGCCTTTACTGCATGTCTGCATCTAACTAGATGATGTTAACAAACGTATATGACATCCACTTAATTAATTATTCTATTTTTAACTTGTGTAATAATAATTTTCAAATAAAGATAATGTGTTACTAGTATATTTTATCAGGATTCTCATTTTCATATTTAGCAGTTGACAAATTACTTGGAAGTAATGGTTGGTCCTCATTAAGGTGTGTGTTCCCAGATGTGTGAAGCCATTTTTTAGAGATGGAAATGTAGTACATCTTGTATAGCCCTTGACTTAGAGGGGTTATGGGTTCCTAATGATGACATTCACATTTTCCTACCTTGATCATTGTGGATGTGGGTTGAATGATCTTGGTGGGAAGGTGTTATGCAAAATGTAGTTCGATGGTATGGTGCAATTAAAGGTGAATTTGAAGATGCTTTAAGTCTGTACACTGGAGTAGGTTTGGTTGCAGCATTCTGAGTGAAAAGTGTTGACTGATATAGTTTTGTATGATGTATGAGATAGCATCCTAATGTTGTCTGAGATTGCTTCTTGTTTTGTAGTATGGTATTCAGATTGGATAGTATGTTAGAGTATAGGCATATCTATGACTCTTATCTCATTGATGTAAATTGTCGTTTGTGGTTATTACTGTAATATAATTTCACCTTTTGCGCGCGCGCACACACACACAAAAAAAAACTTGGAAGTATAATGGTTTGGTTTATCTTCCTTGACACATGGGACATTATTAAATCAAAGTGAATATAAGATTTGTTTGGCATATATAAATGATAGTAGTAAATCGTAGTGAATATATTGGTCCTGAGTAAGTTAAGAAGAAGGTGTTCCTCAAAATAAGCAAAATTAGGCCAATGCTAATTAGGTAGGTGGCGTGGTTTCTTCCCCTAACTAATGCCTATCGAGTTGTTCCTGTCTCTCAAGAGCCTTAAACATTATTAAAGCACGATTTTTCATTATGGAGTTGTTGTAAGCGTTGTTGCCATGTTTGTTTCCACCCAAACAGGATTTCCTCCTACATGTCTTTGAGAAAAAAAATGTCATCAATTTTTTATTTTGACAATTTTTTTGAATGTATAGTAAATAAAATCTAAACATATCAGAGTGCATACAATCCAAGGAAGGCGCAAGAGGCCTTCTAAATTACATTGAAATTGAAATCCTAACCACTTGTTGGACACCAAATTGCATATACAGTAGAATTTTGCTAATATCTATCCATAGATACGGAGTAACATATATTGTTTTCTTTTCTTTGTTTGAGCTCTTTTAATCTGCCAAACGTGATTTCTTTTAGTAACACTATATATATTTTCTCTTCAGTTCTTGTATTTTATCCGAAGAACCCTCACATCATGCATGTCATGCATAAATCACCGCAATAGCAGTGAGCGGATGTGATGAGTACAAACTTCAAATCATGTTCATGTGTCTTTTTAATCATGGTTTTATGCAATTTACTTTTCTAATGTTAGCTGTGTAACACAGGTCAGTGTGACCGCTAGAGGGTCGGACACCCCTTAATCTTATGCATAGATACACAACTACGGAAAAGTGAATAGGGGTGAATCACAATTACACAAAGAACTAGCGATCGAGTCTCCCTTTTATTAGATTAGTTTAAATTAAGGTAATCTACAATTACATTAGGCATTTAATAACCATAAAACCCTAGCTATCTGTCGGTCAGTCGCCTTTACACACTTTGATTCAGACTTCATTGCTATTGCTTGACGATGACAATCAAGCTCCACAAAATAGCAATACATGCAATACACCTAAGCTGTTATATATCTTAGTCCTAGCTATATTTAGTTTACCTACACAGCTAGCTCCAACCCATTTTCAGCAAGAAATGTTAATTTAGTGTGTGTAGGAGAGAGACTGATTGCAGCTATTTCAAGGAGAGAAGAGCATATATGGTTAGTTTAGGGTTAGAGGGAGCTCTTAAGCCAAGGTGATGAGATATTATTTTATTAATTAAAATAAGAAGTTTAAGAAACCAAGCCAATATTGGGAGACATGGGAACAACACCCACGTTCCCCCTATCATACTTTACTCTTTTAATTTGAGGAGTATTAATTAGTTTAACTAATTTCCATATCAAATTCTAGGGGTTTGCTATCCATCCGAAATCTTTTTCTTTTAATATAGAGAAGATGGTACTTACTATTACCACCCGGTTAAACTAAACTGGTTTTTTTCTAACTTATGCGATAACGTCATGTGTTAGGAATAATTAATAAACTGAAATTTCCGTATTTAGGTGTCACTTGATAATAATGATTTATTTTTTTATTTTATTTTATTTTATTTATTTATTTTTTGATTGTCAAGTTTACATGTTTTATGTTTAGAAACAACTTTAATTTAAGAAATACTTGTGTTAATTTAAAATTTTCTGACAAACGCCATCATAGCACAAGTTATAAAAACCCAACTAAATTTACACTAAATTTGGTATATATGTTTGATACCACTCAATCTTCTGATCATGTATGTATCAATCTTGTTAGAGAAGAAGAAAAAAAAAAAAAAAAAAAAAAAAAAAAAAAAAAAAAAAAAAAAAAAAAAAAAAAAACTTTTCTTTAATACATTTTTTCATGTAGAATAATGGCCTTGACCAAGAACCCAAATTTTTTAATTAGAACTAACTACTTGCTAGATATATATGACACTAAATCACTCATGTTCGCGTATGTTTATTTGCTTCTAAGATTAAAACACATGTAGCACTAGCTACGTATCACAAATTCTCCACTTGACAATATATATTGTTTATCAACCCAAGAAATATATAAATACATGTACATATGCACACTCTTTGTTTCGCTTGTGATCATCCATAAATACACTCATCCTCTCATCACTGTTTCTCTCGATCATCCCTATCTTCCTATAACTGTTCGAAGAGCTAGAGTTTTTGTGATCATGGTACATAGTATAAAGTTGACTTATGTTCTCAATTCTCGAAAACTTTTATTGAATTATATATATCTCTCTCGCTATTCATTCACATATATATTGTATAGAAGTTCTCAATTATATTGTATGTTTGCAGGGAAATCGAAAGCCAGCTTGGTTAGAAGCTCTCTATGTTCAAAAATTCTTCGAGACGTGTTCAATTCATGAGAACTCAAAGAAGAACGAGAAGAATATATGTTGTATTGATTGTTGCATCAGTATTTGTCCACACTGTTACCACTCTCATAGATTCCATAGGCTCCTTCAAGTTCGCCGTTATGTATACAATGACGTTGTAAGACTTGAAGACCTAGAAAGGCTCATTGACTGCTCAAATGTTCAGGTAAAGTAAAAAAAAGACAAAAAATGAAATTCCTATACTTTTAACCTACAAAGGCTTAGTGCATATTGAAGAAAATCTTTTTATTTAGCATAATTTAATCTAAGAGTTGCTAACTTTTAGCCTACAATTCTACCAGGCTTATACCATTAATAGTGCAAAAGTGGTTTTTCTCAAGAAGAGACCTCAAAACAGGCATTTTAAGCATTCCGGAAACTATTGTACTTCATGTGATAGGACGCTCCAAGATCCGTTCATCCATTGCTCTCTAGGATGCAAGGTAATTCAATTATTTATTTAATCTATATAGATTATAAAAACATGCACGAATTCCATAATTTCATACTCTCAAACTCATATAATAATCATTGTGTCATCGTTTTTATATTTTCTTCACGAAGATGGTTATGAATCAACTATTCTCATGAAAGAAATAAATTACGGATTTATAAAGGACTGAATTATGATTATAGAGTATCTAATTATTGTGTAATCAAAGTGTTGATAACTAGTCATGTTTATGAGTGTTTGTTCCAGAAAAGCTAATTCTTAATAAGTGATTTTTAAGTTTAAGATAATTTTGGTTGTGGTTAATTATTTAAACAAAATTCTATCATCTATTGGGGATGGAAAGAGCCAACCATTTTACGTACTAAACATATACATTTAAAAAAAATCTCATGAATTTTGACCAAGTGGCTTTAGTTTGTTACTGTTAGTACTTATTAAGGATTTTGATCTAAGTGGTTGTGGCATCGTTGGTTGAGACTTAAAATAATGACATGATAAGTGTATTGTCTATGCATGTTCATATTCAGAGCATAACAATAAAATTCTAGCCTTAATTCGGGAAGGAGGCTGCATCAAACAATTTGAACTTGGGGGGTATGTATAAGATCCATTGTAATGTCATGTATACCTACGTACTTTCACAAGTGTCGAGTGGTATATTTTAATACTACAAGTAATTAAACTTGTCAAATGTGTTGCAACTTGTGAAAATCCATTTGACTTAAGTGCACAAAATGTGATTTCAGGATTTATATAATTATGATACAAACATTTTTACTAGATGATTATGATGCATAAAACACAACACTAGCAAAATTTCAATAATAATTAGATGGCAAGGTATGTTCCATAAAAAGATAATCCTGTGAAAATATGTTGATATGACATGCGATTATCCATGTTTTTATGGAATGCAACTACTATATTTTCCAAAGATAAATAAATTTCTTCTCCAACTTTGTTTATATTAGTTCACGCAAGTGGAGTACGTCGTCTAAAACTTAATACACTTTATTTGGTCATATTCTAGGTGGATTTTGCTCTCAAACATTACCAAGACCTCACACCATTTCTAAGGGTATGTAATTCCTTACAACTTGGTCCGGATTTCTTCATTCCAAATGACAATGGAGACGATGACATGACAAATGAGACACCTCATTCAACCATCGTTGATTATGACGACCCGATGACCTCATGCTCAGGCTCATCGAGCTCAGAAAATATGAGCATGATGTGCACTGAGTTTGTTAGGAAGAAGAGAAGTGGATTATATTATTGTGGAAGATCATCTAATAAGGTTCATTCTGATGAGGATATGGCTTCAAGCATGAGTAGAAGAAAAGGTATTCCACAAAGATCACCTATGTGTTAAGACATGAAATTAGTCAAGAGATTAAATAAAATAATTTTTCTTTTCCTTTTCTGGAAGACCATTTTAGTGCAAGTGTTTTGTTATCTTTACAATTAATTTAGATGTTTTATGTTCTACTAGTAGTAATTAAATATAAGTTCAAAAAAAAAGTAGTAATTAAATAATTACATGGTCGGAGGGGTTTTTGTCTTAATCACATCACGTGATTCCCAATTCCATGCAATAGTTATGCATATTTTTTAAAAAATTTCTCCCGTATTTTGATGATTGTTATGATTATAATAATGTAACGTTGTATGAATTCGTGAGCCTCCTTGTTCTATTAATAACCTTTTCTCCATCATACATATATAAATATTTTCTTACTCTTCGTAATGTTAAAAATATTACATATTGTAGAAGTTTACTACTTACGGCCTACTTCTTACAGTATAACGGACTCGGAATAGGACAATAGTACTTTGGAACTCGGGTTTTAATCCTAGTTTCAATGCGTTCGGCATTCCAAGATGTTATTTCAGTCAAGTAATGTTAGGAAACAAACGAGGTTTGAATTCCCGATCCTGATCAAATGTCCTGTTCATGCTAGATATTAATGAATCTCTTTATAACAAACAAGTAGCAATATGAACCAATCAGAAGTAAAAGCGCAAGATGTCACTACAAGAAAAAACACCTTTAGTGACAAAACAGCTTTCGTCACTAACAGTATAAAAAATCGTCACTAATGCCTTAGTGACCAAATCTCGAGTCGTCACCAGTCGTCACTAAAGCTCCGTCACTAATTCAATTAGAGACGAAATTGTACATGGTCACTAATATGTGACCAGGTAAGTGGTCACTATTTAACCAAGTTAGTGACGAAATAAGTCGTCACAAGTCTCTCAGTGACGAAAAAATCGTCACTGTTTTTTACTATTAGTGACCAAAAATTCGTCACAGATTGCTGAGTGTTAGAGACCAAATAGGTGGTCACTAAAATGAGCATATAACCAAAAAAAAATCTGTACCAATTTTCAATATACAAATGAACTAAAATCAACTTCATTCACAAACCCAAATGCGTGGTTGAAATTCAACACAAACACAGCTCACAACCAATCAAATTCATCCAGCGCGTCATTTCTTCACTAATCATCACAAATCTTCCAACACACTTACAATGTTAAAACATTTAACATTATGAGAAACTACAAGTATTTGCGTCGAAGCATATATGCTCTATTCTGTGTAACCTGCTCCCATCCTACAAAGGAAAAATAACTTACTTTAGAACATGAATATTTGCCCTTTATTGGAATGTTAGAACTCTAGGAGTAGCTACAAATGTATAAAAGGATACCATGCGCATTCCTCAATTAACCAGAAGAGGTTCGGTTCTCCTAAAAGCTTAATTCATTACCTTGAATCAAGGACACTCCTATTGTCAAAAGTAAATATCCATTGCTAACTAACATATATCGGTTTTCCAAACTATATGGAAATCTAACTAATGTTGCCATACTGAGGACATAAGCTAATGACACAAACTGTTTCAAGACATAAAAATTCATTCAGGTACATACAACAACGATTAAATGTTGCAGGTTCTTGTATACAATTGAAGATCATTCGGTCCTTCTGTTTCAACAAGCTAAAAATTAACATAAAGACATGAGGGAATACATCTAACCTGCATATTCACAGGTCAACATAATCATTGGTATTCCCCATATCACATGAAAGAAGATCAGGAACCGCCAATAAGCATCTGGTCTTCACTGAAAGACAAGCATATAACTGGTGAGTGCTCCATCATGCATCCTATACACATCATTACAAAAAACTTACTAGCATACATGTAATAGTAGTCATTATATCACTTTCTATGATATACCTACAATCACAGCCTAATAACAATTTAGTACACCCAAGCCTCTAGTTTTCACTACTAAAAGAGAGACATTTGGCTACTTGGCGAGAGGACACACAATGAATAGGCTCCTGGTACACTAACGATATGTAAGTACCTCCTAGTTATAGATTAATTGGATTAAAAAGGTAACAAAGTTTCAGTGACATATGACCATAGCAAGAACTATCCACATGCATCAATACATTAACAAATAGTTGGATGTTTTTTACGGGTGTACTCACCATTCATTCGTGCCCGGAGTTATGGTGCTTACTGCTCAAAAGGACACTATCATAGGTTTACCTAGCATAAGACAAGAACATGGTACAATCATTAGTATAACTAATGCCAAAAGGCAGGGGCATTCTAGTTGTCAAATACTAAGATTAACAATGTGCAATAGATCATATGGTGTTGAAGAGTATCATATCAAGTACAAACTACAGAGGAGTATCTGATAAAAAATAGGAAAAATATAAATATAGCGCCACGTGAATCATACATGATCCAGTTGTGCCCATTAGAAAGGATATATATAAGAACAACTGCACTGCATATCCTTTCTCACATTCCCATACAAAGGTTCAAGCTCGCATTCATCATTTGCAACTTAATCTAAAGAGTTTGTTGTAATTTTATATAAGTCCCCTGCAATTTATCCAAGACTTCAGTCGATACCAAAATCATATAAAGTAGACCTAGCCACAACTTGTCTTTGTTGTTGGTTTCTTAGTTTTAGTATAGTATATTTCCAAGCAATTTCTCAACGAATAAGAAATTACCCGGGTCGTGTCCGTACGAAGGTTAAATGGAATCTCGATTTCCGGATCCTAAAACGTATAGTGAAAATGGTAAAAGTGATAACGATGAGAATTACACTAATGATAAGTAAATAAAACACAATCAAGTAATTAGATAAGCAAATCACGTAATCAAAGCACACGTAAGCTAAAAACGTAACTACGAATTAATAAACGTGAAATAAACGTAACGTAACAACTAAAAACGTGAAATTAATGCAAATCTAATGCTAGGGGTGCAATTAAAATTTTTAAAAACTAAAAATGATAAAAGAAAATTTTTAGAAAAAGAAAATTATTATTTTTGTCTTTTTATTTTTATTTAAGAATTAAAAACTATTTTTGTATTTTTTGTTTTATAAAAGAAAATTCAACTAATTAGAAAATAAAAGATTTGATCTACAAATTTAATTTTTAAAAGTCTAGCTGAACTAATAACTAATTTTAAAAATAAAAATGAAAATTATTTTTGTCTTTTTCTTATTTAATTTGAATTAACAATGACTTAAAAATAAAGAAAAATGAAAAAGAAATAGCAAATCTATTCAAATAATTCTGAAATTTTTATGGAAAATCTAAATTAATATTCTAAAGCTACTGAAAAAAGAAAATTTTGGAAAATAAGCAGTTAAGTGCTGATTAGGCCAAAAAGCAGTATAGAATAAGTGATATTAATAAGCACTTTGACCAAATTTGGTCAAACTTTCACAAAATGACCTTAAGACTTAAATTAGCTCTGTAACACTCAATTTTGACCAAAAATAAACTTTGATTATGCAATGCAAGCTCATACAGTTGAGGAAAAAGCACAAATAAGCACTCAAGTGAGCAAATAAGCACAAGTCAATGAACACAGCTCAAACACTCTAAAATAAGCTCAAATGAATCAAATGATCTAAATATATAAGCCAATGAACACATATTAACTCAAATGAGAAATTCAGCAACACTACTAATATGAGACAAACTTGGGGCTCAAAATTAAGCAGTCATTATATAAGTTCAACTAGGAAAACTAAAAGTTAAAACCTAAAGTCAGCTAGGTTGACTAGCTTTTGCCCCAAGAATCACACAATAAGCTCCACTAGATTTCTAGAAAAGTGCTTGTGAAGATTTGTTTATGACTGAGAAGCAGGGAAAATTCACAGCAGATAAGCAACTTTGAGCTTAAAAATAAGCACCTAAATAAGCAGTTCAGTGGAAGGAAAAGGGGGCAAAAGCAAGATAACCTAGGATACTACTTAAAAACCTAAAAGCCCTAATTCTAACTAGCTAATTGACCACTAATTTGATGCAAGTTCAGCAAAGGAAAAACTGGTTCATTGAAACAATTGAGCAGATATGACTTTTTTCTAGCAATCCTACGTTTGACTTTTATGAGATTACACTGATCAAATCTAGTTATACCTGATATATTAAGATTGTATAAGTCCTAATTATCCTAGGTTACACTAATTTGCACCTAAAACTACTATGGCAGCAACAGTAACAGCAAAATCTACACTAAATCAAGGTTTTATGCTAACTTTGACTATTTATGAGTTAACTACTGATTTTATGCAATACTTGAACTATTATCACCTAAGGTACACTACTGATGCAATCAAAGCACAAATCTAACAACTATAATACCTAATGATCAGCCTAACCAAACACCCCTTTATGGGCTGATGACACTAAGATTATGAGCTATAAGCTTCTACACTACAACCAACTTATCCAAAACTATTACTTAGCTAATGTAAGACCTATTTGAACAATAATATGCAGCAACTAACAACTAGAACACACAAACGCAGATTATACTAATATAAGGCAGTAGGAATGCAAGCGACAACTAGATCATGCAAAAGCTAATCAAGAGCAGGTAAACATCTATAATAAGCTTCAACAACACTCAAACACTCAGAATCACAGATCAACTCAGACTAATGCAGCTATAACACGCAATCACTCATAAGCATAGATCAATGAAAACAACTCAGTTACATAACACAATAACAAGTTCCAAAATAGATCAAACCTACTGAAAAAGTAATAATAATACTAAACAATAATAATTCTAGCAGATAAAACAGTAAACTAATTCAAATAATCAAATATGCAGTAGAAATTAGAAAGGGTAAAACTAAGACTCACTGAACCAAATGAAGCCTCACGAATGAGGGAATACTCCTTGAAAGCCTATCTCTGATAGGCTGAGAACAGCAATGACCACCAATGAAACACCACAAACTATCTCTGAATAAAATTGATCCCAGGTTTGACTTTCATTGACTTTTTGAATTTTTTTGCTTAAAAATAGTTTTTAATCACTCAATACAAATTAATAAGCTATGAAAAGATTAAAAGCAGCATGTAAAACAATAATGAATTCTTAAAAGCATTTAAACCATAAAGAGAATTATACTAAAACTGAAATTTTATTAAACTTAAACTTGGATTACAACTGGAATTTAACTGAGAATAACAATATTCTTAAAAATAATACTACACTACTCCTAAAACTAACCCTAAAATCTAACCAAACAAACTTGTATGTGAGGGGTGCCTTTTATAAGCCAGCTGAGGTGAGGTCTTGGATTCTTCTAGTAGTCCATGTCACCAATCCGAGTGTAGGATGTGTTAGTTTTAGTCTCTCTCAGCCCTTGGATAAACGTGATGCCCAATCCTTTCAATCTTAGCCCTCGGATCAAATGATTTCCCAATCATTTGCACACACTTTCACGCGGATTTCCACCATGGCACTTTCTGACTAGTCAGAGCTTCTAGACGTGCGTGTACATGTACCAATATACCCTTAATTGCTGTTATTTTTGGTCAATTGGGTGAATTTATTTAGTGAACAGTAATTCGGGTTCATCCCTGGGTTTGGGTAATTATTTTAGGGGGCGGGAGTTATTTTGTGTTATTTTTTTTTAACTTTTGACTTTTTTTTGACTTGGGTAAAAGGGGTGGAAGGGTTTTGGGCTCGGGTATATTATAAAGGGTTGTGGGCTTGTGGGTTTTGATAAGGAATTTGGGTTAGTAACTAGATGGACTGGACCAGATTGGTTTGTAGAATTTGGGTTGGGTTTATAAATAATACTAAGGGTCCGGATGGTTGTAGTAAAAAGGTTTAGGATTTATCACAAGGACCAAAGTTGTTTATTCTGAAAATATAAGGACTAATTCTGCCAATATCCCAAACTTTTATCCAAGGGCCAATGTTGAGCATCTTTGATTCTTGAGGGTTGACTTTTGACTTTTTGAGCTCAAACTTTGCTAAGTAGCTTCTCCGGCTCAGGCTTTTGACACTTTTCCATTCTCGTACTCGTATTTGTCGTTTTTCCTTGTTTTTCGTCCTTTTTTTTGCAATATCCATCCCTGCACAGTCATAAACACAAAAACACTATATATTTGCATAATTGGTTAGTTTTTGGTCTATATGGGTCCGGTTTTGGTCAAATAAAAGTATGTGTTTTTGCACATACCAGTTGTCCAGCTCGTGATTGCAGTCTCACTTTCCTATGCTCTCACTCATACATATCACAAAACTGGATTTGGCCTATTGTTACCTACGATGAATACGAGCTGACTTTGGATCTAAAATATATGCAGCTGCTAATTTACAACTGATTTAGTAGTGCATAGTTATACTCACCTCTGGCTTGCACAGACCGCGTCTCAGATTTGAAAAACAGCCATCACAAACGATAGTAAGTGGTGCATTAGCTATGGTATCTTGTCCGCCTTTAGTCGTATAGCGCACACCTTTGAAAGCTCCTTTTTCTTCAATAAGAGATGTCACAGTTCCTTGTTCGAGCCTCACACTGAAAGTATGAGTTAATTGGCTTAGGAACTGAATAATAAAGTTGTTTTCGCATGGAAGTTAACAATGATTACTTTGGGACTGTTGCAGCCTTCTCACGCATTCGTTGACCAAATCTCCCATTGTGAAAACACCTACCTGAAACAACTCTTTTAAATTTCTCCAATAGGTAAGCAGTCTAGTGCTTTTACCATCCTTGAACAAAGCATAACCAAACACCTTTTGGGCATCAATGTTCACACAATCTGAAACAAAAGAAATTATGATTTTTGAACTATTATTGCCAACTTTGTGCATCTCGGTACTGTGGTTGTGATATAGCTAATTACATACCTTCTAAGCCTAAGTCGATCAGTTTCATGTAACCACCAAGTTGAAGCAATTCACCAACAATTCTATCTTGCAATCCCAGGTCTCTTTCTACGACAAGAATTTGTATGCCATCCTATAACACAAACAATTAAACAAGTTAGCCATGATTTCTTTTGTGTCCTCCTTTCCACTGTTCGGGTTTTATCTTGGTACCATGTCATGTACTTATTGAAACTACTTACAAAAGGGGTGTGTTTGGGACTGTCTTAACAAAAACTCACTAGTGCCACCATTCTCCATCAACTTCGTTCACTTTAGTATCAATCATACAATCTGCTAAGGCTTCCACAATCAAACCTATACAGATAAAAAACATACAAAGTTATTGAAAGGTATACACATTAACATCGACATTCAACCAAGTTATTATTCTGATCCAATTTTAATACAGATAGAATAAATGAAGCATCATCAAACTTCAAGTTTCAGACCAACATTTTGCTTTGGTGTCTTTTCGCCATTAGCAAACATATCCAGTTGACTGTTACCATTCCTACCATATAAATGCATAATCAAAGGATTCAAAGGACATATCAAATTAAGCTAAGAATACCCATTCCCTTTCTCTACGGTTTCCCTTTATTATACTCTTACAAAAAGACATAACAAGAGTAAAGTTCATATCACAACATCTCAACCATTTTTGAAACAATTAAATCACCCTTGTTTTGATCACAATCGCAAAACTAATCAAGAAACTATTAGAAAAACTACTATTAGCTTGTGGTAAATAGTTATATCTGAATTCCCATCCTAATCAGATTGCTACACTTACTTCTCCTTATTCAAAGTAGTATTTCGAGATGTGAAACTGTATCCAAACTTCAACAACCACTTAATCTACCAAATATCTATGTAACACTCCATATCTCGTCATAACTTAGAGCTGTAACTTATGCCACTTAACCTTGTTATACTGCAATACTTTCGCCACTTAACTAAATTCAGAAACAAAAATAGATCAAAACTACAGTCGAACACTACATATTCCGATATCTATTCATTATGTAGTGTTTGACTGTAGTTTTGATCTATAAAATTTACTTGTTTGGAAAGTTTTTTGGAAATAAGCAAATAAAAGCTAACTTCGACATAAATAAGCACAACTTTTGTCCTAAACCTTATCAAAATTAGGTGAGAGTCAGATATAGGTCAAATAAGCTAACTGATGAAGGAACTAATGAAGCCGCTAAACCTTAGCTTCATTAACTCGAATAAGCAATCAAATCAACAATCAAAATTAGGTCAAATAAGCTTCATTATTCAACGAATTTACAACAAATCTCGATAATTAGACAAAATTAGTGCGTGATAATTAGGGATTAAGAGATAACCTAACTGATGAAGGAACTAATGAAGCCTCCGGTGTATGCGGCGGTTAGTGGTGGATGTTTCCGTTGTGGTTACCGGTGGCGCGTGGCTTAGGGTTACGTCATTGTGTGGTTGAGTTAAGAGAGATATGACAGTAATTGAGAAGGTGGATGTGCAGTTAAGTTAGTCGGGAACGGGGATTCAAGTTAATATAATTGAGAAGGTGAAGGTTGGATCCGCCATTTTTTATCCGGGTAGGGTTGAATAAGTCGGATCCTTTAAAGAACAGTTATGATATGGGTGATGGGAATCATTTTAATTTCACTCAGCTTTATATAATTTTTTTTCTAAAATATTCTTACATGTTATAAAAAATAATATTGTGTTTGAAAGTTTATGTTCAAATAATTTGTTCAAGGGAGAATCTCATCAAAGAAAGTTAAATATTTGTAATTTTGCATATTTCTCTATAATTTTTTTATCCATAACGTGTGATAGTGTTTACAATTTGTGGATTATTATACGAATATGCAAGTTTAAGTAAGTATATATCTAATTACCGTTATTTTTAATCATTTTATAGCAATGTGTGAAATAGTGACCAAAATTTCATCACTAATGTTTAATGACCAAATTTCTCGTCACCTAGTGTGTAATTTAGTGACTACATGGTGACCACTTATAAGTTTCGTCACTGACTTTTTACCGATGACCAAAACTAATGACCATAAATTATATGGTCACTATTTTCTTCTAGATAGTGACCAAAAAAAATTCTCGTCACTAAATTCTCGTCACTAAAGCCACTTTTTCTTGTAGTGTGTACACCAAAACCCACTTCTGGATTTAGGGTTATTTCATCAAGAAGAGCTACTCAGAAACAAAAATGTTTTGATTTTCGAAGTACTTTTAAATCACAATTGCAGGTTATGTGAGTAGTAATTAAGTAAATACATAATTGGATTTGGGCTGAACCTTAAAGCCCGATACATTTTTGCCCACTTCGATCACCATCCGGCCCGCCTTTATTGTAAATCCAAATCACATTTCAGCATCGATAGTCGATACATCACTATCTGATTATTTGATGTTCTGAGCTAGAATTTCCGTAGTTGAACTTCTGTTTCTTGTTCTTCCAAAGTTCTGCGTGTACTGGCATTGAGAGTGTAATAAGATATATGATTTTGCTAGGTTAAGATCTTCCCCCAAGAGGTAAAGGGGTGGGCGATATATATATGCAGTTTAGAATATATGTGAGTTAATGTCTAAACAATTTAAAAGATTATAGATTATATAGGAGATGGCCCTAATAAAACAACACCAAGCTAGTTTAGTGTACGAGGAAATGAAATACTAATTAAATTGGTAGACTAGAAGTCGAAATGTGGCTTATTGATTTATTTGTAAAACATCTTAACGAACTTCTGGCTATAAACCACTCAAGAGTGGCCTGGTAGCATAAGCGTTTGTGAATATCACTCTAAAATGTGTGAGGTCTCAAGTTCAATTCCTGCTAGGTGTAAACAACCTTGAAGTGGCCACGTCAACCTCCTGAAAAGGGAGAGCTTTACTTGTTTTAGTTTGTGTGGTGGTGGGTTCAAACCCTGTGGATTAGTCGGCCAAAAGATAGTAAACCATGGTGAAAAAAAAAAAAAAAAAAAAAAAAAAAAAAAAAATTCTAGCTATAAGAAATAGCTGAGTGACAATGGTAGAATTTGATGTTCTCTAATTTTCACAAACATTATATTGAACGTATTAAACTTTATTTGTTGATGTCTTTCGAACATATTGATTCACTACTACTATAAATGGATATTTGGCAACAAAAAGAAGTCCTGCATGTACTTTCACACGCTTTGTAGTAGCAAATCAGCAAATGATCGAAATTTGACACTTTGTAAGAAAAATCTGTATAAGTGATCCATTCACATAAACAAAAATCTGAATTGACCAAAATTCACTTGCTAATTAATTCGACACTAAAAAGGTTCTTTTATTAAATAACATTACACATCATAATTTAGAAACACACCCAGCTGAATTACTACTACAGAATAGCCTGACACTTTATGCTATTTGGTAAGGACCAACGAACAACATACGGTGAACGATATTCTAGCCACAGTATATGATTATGAGGTAAGGCTAGCGTGAGACATATGATAGCAATGTGACATTTGTTTTTTCGCAGCCATAAGTGTTACAATAAGCTTGCAACGTTCAGTGGCGAAGCTAGACAATTTTCAGTGGGGGGTCGGGATCTATATACCCCCTACATCGCAATTAAAATGGGGGGTCGAAACAGAATATACCGAAATTTTTCTACACGAAAACTATATACCCCCTACATCGCAAAAAAAATTTCGGATCCCGCGGAAAGTTTATGTAGCTGCGCCACTGGCAACGTTAATAGGATTACTGTTGCAATGCTGATAATGAACGCGATAATTTTCCATGAACGTTCTACGAAACCACCAATAGCCTTTAAAACCAGTAGCAACCAACTTGCAAGTTTTTTCATGAGAAAACTTGCCTTCATGCTCGGCCTACATTCATAAACCTTGTTAGCTTCTTCTATCATTCTCTTTAACTCGGATTTCTCTTTCTTTTTCTTTTCCATGCTTTGTAATTTTGTATAGAGCTACTCATCCCAGTGAACAGTTTGACAACTTCGTCATCATTCAAGTCACCTCTAATGATGTCCTCTTTTCGAAGAAGCTTGACGTCACCTGTATTTTTTATAAGCCCACACATTAAGCTCACGTATTCAGTAAGTGGGAATTCATCGGACTTGGTCACTAACAATTCATAAGCAACCAAATTACGTAGCACTACTGTTGGACCTTAATGTTATAGAAGTAAATGTTAAGGGTAGTTTAGTGTATTTTATATTATGCATTCTGTAAGATTCGGTATAAACCGATCCATTGTATTGGGCTGGGTTTATTAGGATAACGGCATAAACCGTTTTAGGTTACAACGTATAGAAAAGTTGTGTCGCATAGTTTTATAGAACCGTTGTGTCTCTTTGATATGAAGGCAATGATTCATTAGTATAAAAAGGTTTGAAATTCTGTAAACAACGATCAGATGCAAGTTGTAATTCAATAAATCAATATACAAGTTCTTAGTATTTATCTTATCTATTCCGTTACAATTTCTGTTCCAAACACACCATAAGTAATAGAACAGGTTTCGTAGATAGCAAGGGAGCAATAATTGGCATCAGAGCCCAAGGCTAATCGATCCAGGGAAGAACAAGTGCAAGTAGCGATCGATTGAAAGCAAGAAAAAACCGCAAGAACGAAAGAAAAAAGAAAGAAGATTTGATTCCGGGAATCAATCAAGTACGAAAGAAAGTAAGGAAGAAGGAATACCTATTCATTCGTCGATTGGAGAAGTAAGAAGACGATCAAAACAGAGTAACAAGTGATCAGAATCGCTGATTGAAAACCCCACGAAGGCGGAGTAAGATCTGATCGATTGAAGGAGATAAAACCTCTCTTTCATTATCATACCAGCCGATTGGAAGGAAGAAACACACGAACAATTGGTATACCCCTGTTTTTTTATTTTAATCTAAATTAGAATTAGGTTTTTATAAGAAAAGAAGGTAAAGGGGAAGAAGAAAGAAAGAAACCAGATAGTCTAGGATTTTTAAGGGTCTAGGATTTGGGAAAAAGATTTTTAAGTATTTTATATTTTCTTTTCACCTTATTTATTGATTAGGAAAAATATATATACATATAAAATTCCAAAATCAATTGAAAGATAGTAAGAAAGTAAGAATAAAGTTTTGTTATTTTTTTTATTTAAGGAGAAAAAATCAGTTATTTCAAATTAGAAAAATACAAAACTAGTAAGAAGTAAGAAACCGAACCCTTGTGATTCATATAGTAAGAAGTAAGAAAGAAACCTATTGTTTTCAAAACTCTAGCGTTTCAAAGTAAGTAGGAGAAACCTTAGTGTTTCACCCCGTAAGATAAACCTTAGTGTTTCACCCCGTAAGAGAAACCGTAGTGTTTCACCCCATAAGAGAAACCTCAGTGTTTCGACCAGTAAGAGAAACCTCGGTGTTTTAAAGAAAGTAAAAAAGTACGCAAGTAAGAAAGTAAGCAAGCAAGCATGGTAGGAAAAGAAGGTGACAAGCATGATAATACATTAGTTCGAGAACAAGGAAATGTTTCACTACAATGTCCAAAATTGACCGAAACAAACTACACTACGTGGGCATTGTTGATGGAAACAATATTGAAGGCATATGGTATTTGGGAAACGATAGTTGCAAAAGAAGGAGTAGCAAAAAATGAGAAGAAGGAAAACACATCAATGGCAATGATCTTTCAAACATTGCAAGAGATGTTTTAATGCAAGTTGCACAATACTCGACTGCAAAGGAAGTATGGGACTCGATCAAAGTCAAGTATTTGGGAGCCTATCTTGTTCAAAAGGCACGACAACAAACCTTGAGAAGTGAACTAGAGACGCTAAGGATGAAACCGAATGAAAAGGTAAGTGACTATGGAGGAAAGTTAAATAGTATAAAGGCCAAGTTTAAAGGCCTTGGTGAAACTTTGGAAGATAAGGTGCTAGTAAGGAAACTACTTAACTCTGTTCCAAAGAAGTTTCTACCTATCGTAGCGTCTATTGAACAATGTCAAGATTTAGACAAAATGTTGTTTGAAGAAGCCGTTGGAAGATTAACTGCTTTTGAGGAACGCCTCAAAAGTCAAGACGAACAAGAAGAAAATTATCAAGACAAACTTTTGATGGCAAGTTCAAGCAATCAAGGAAGAGGAAGAAACTTTAACAAAGTAGGAAAAGGACGAGAAATAGATACAAGGCAAGGAGAACAAAGCAAGAATAAAATGAGGTGTTATGAATGTGGTGAGCATGGACATTTCGCAAAGGAATGCACCAAATGGAAGAAGAACGACAAGGAGAAACAAGCACATCTCATTTATGAAACTGACGATGAACCAACATTGCTGTGAAGACAAGTAATGAAGACTCGATTTGCGTCTATAACATTAGGGGGTGAATGTTGGACCTTAATGTTATAGAAGTAAATATTAAAGGTAGTTTAGTGTATTTTATATTATGTATTTTGTAAGATTCGGTATAAACTGACCCATTGTATTGGGCTGGGTTTATTAGGATAACGGTATAAACCGTTTTAGGTTACAACGTTTAGAAAAGTTGTGTCGCATAGTTTTATAGAACCGTTGTGTCTCTTTGATATGAAGGCAACGATTCATTAGTATAAATAGGTTTGAAATTCTGTAAACAACGATCAGATGCAAGTTGTAATTCAATAAATCAATATACAAGTTCTTAGTATTTATCTTATCTATTCCGTTACAATTTCTGTTCCAAACACACCAGAAGTAATAGAGCAGGTTTCGTAGATAGCAAGGGAGCAATAACTACCTCTACGTCCTTGTTCAAAGTAAGAGATGGTAGTACAAATTTCTCACCATCAATGTATATATTCTTAATGCCTTGGTCGGAGTTTAGGTTGCAAAACCTTATTCCATCTCTCTGGAGATATTCAGAAGCTGAAGGGATGGGTGATTTACTTTGGGAGAACGTTTCTAGAATTGTGAGTGTTTCCTTATATATATGAACAATCTCATCCTTTGGAATTTGATTTGTGAAATCTGAAACCTTGTTAAAAACATCAGCCACGCCCCCTTCTGCTGTTTGAGTCATAATCTTTGGGACACCCATTTGGGGTACTACTAAGGCTAAAGGGGCTTTCTTTATGATTGACTGATACATATAATCGAGTAAATGTTTTGCATTAGTGGGAGCTACTGATATGTCACACAGATCAAGTGGCGAATGGGTCAAACTAAAATATTGAAATTTTGATTGTAAAAAGATATAGTGTAAATCAGTTGAAGTACCAGATGATGGTTGCATCAAAGCATCATCGATTTCTTTTAACACCCCGAAAGGGATTTGGTTCTCCATCATCAGTATATCTTGTATAGACGGAAAATGGAATATTCCATCGTTATTGTACTTCCTGATTACTTCAAACAAAAAGACACCATCAATAGCGAAAACCCAAGCCAAGGTATCATCATCATCTTGCAGAGACATGTCATAGCATGCACGGATGAGAGGGACAAGTTTCCGAATTTTCTCAATGACAACCTTGAAATCATTTATTTGGCGATCTTGTAGTACACTTTGAACAACAGTAAGTTTCTTCTGCTCCATTCTTTTGTAGGGTTGGGGCCGAAAATGATGATTTGACCCCAACCCTATATGTTGCGGTTCATAGGCTTCCGGTTTTTCTGCGGCTAACTTCTCTGGGACTTGAAATATAGAAGGCTTAGGGATTAACTCAAAGGGGATGGTGAGCTGATGTGTTAGAATTTTACTAATTTCATCAACCCATTTTTGCTTTCTTGGGTCTGAAATTAGTGACTCGTCTATTAAAGCCATATGATAATGATCGATGATCAAAGATTTTCTTTAGTGGTACTTAATTAGAAATTAGGATGCACAAAAGATGTTACTGCCATGAGAATTTATATTCACATACATATTAGTAAGTCTAGCCTAGATATTGTGGAACTTGTCATTAAAATAATTAGGGAAAATATTAGCTACAATTAATTGTAGCCAATTGGCTACAATTTTGTGCTATAAATGTGGGTCCCTGATTCATTTTGTGGGTCATGATTTTTTCCTGTGGGTCCCTGATTGAATGCTAGTGTATTTTTTATGAAGGATTGTAGCCAATTGACTACAAAAATTGTAGCCAAGCTATCCCCAAATAATTAATATGTTTAATAAGCAATTCATGCACGTTTATTTTGAATTGCTACTATATTCTACACACAACATTACAATTAATAATGCAAGTATCTAGAAGATAAGAAGATAGATTAAATCGCCATAAGTTGAAGGTAACTAACAATCACTCATCCCGTTGTGTTTACAAATTTTCATATAGTGTTGGTTACGTACGCTGTTTTAGTTAGTGACATGTAACAGTCAAGTAATTTCATAATTGTATCTATCGGTTATACAACATACTTTAGGCACGCCCAGGGAAATACCGATAGCGGTCAGTTCTGACCCAAACATTACCAAGAACTGTAAATTTGGGAATCTAGATACTGATAACTAGACCGTGGTATTGAAATTTGGTTCGATTTCTTGTCGGTCTTGGTTACGTTCCTTAATTATTCTGGACAGACCTAACGTATTTTATATTTGACCGCATGTTTCTGTTTTTTGGTTATGATTTCAGACAATTAGAAACTTTATTGGCAATTTTGCCCAACGTACACAAATGGTAATTAGCCAAAATCATTTATCCATGTGAACATGCGTGCATTTTTATTAGAAAAAAAATGAAAATACAACACATTAGGTGGTATGAATCAAAATTATCATTCACCTTTGCACCGTACACGTACACATGCTGTCAAAAAATTTATCTGTTAAAAATCCATGCGGTTCAATAATTGATGGGTTTAATTATTTTTAATTTGATACGAATCATCACTTAAGCTGGAAAAGTCGAAGTTAAGTTTAATTACCTAAATGGAGAACTCCAGAAAGAGCTACAGCTAAATGATTATCCATTTAATACATGTAGCGTAACTTTTTATTTTTTATCCCTAAAATGATAAGTTTGAAAAGTATGTCATAAGTGTGTACTGTGACGGTGCAAAGAATTACTAGTAGTAATGTAAAAGGTTGAAATTTTTTTTTCTCAAACTAACAAAATAATATACTAAAACTTTAAATAATAGGTTGTAATGATCACATAGGTTTGGTTACACCTTGCATGATTTTAGTTATAACAGAGACTAAATGTGTACACCTTGCATGATTTTGACCTATTTTTACATTTACAAAACATGACATTCAGTCCGCGTTAAATTTGAGAAGGAACGCGGATGACGTAGCACAATCTATCAAACTTTTTTTTTTACGTTAAATAACATGGTTTGATCCGACCACAATCCATCAATTAACCTTTTAATGTCTTCTGACTGCTGCATTCTGAGTTCTGACTCATTGTGTTACAATCTCTTCAAATAAACAAACACCGACCCTATCTTAGCTCTTTCTACCTCGTCTTTATCTCCAGCCTCGCCAAACAAAAACAAAAAACAAACACTAATATTCTGCGAACTTACACCAAGACATATCAAAATATTATTAGTCTAGTTGCTCCGAGGAGTTCGACTCTAATTGACCACAGACCGAAAGTCTTGTTTTATAAAAGTGTAAAAACTTGTCCAAATCATGCGAAGTGGTTTGTTTTTAGTCTTGTGCCGAAAAATTCTCATCTTTTCCCCACTAACCGATGGCTCACCCCATCCGACCCACTTAACTGTCTGACCGACCTTTGTTCTAAACCCAAATCGTATCCGAACAACAATCTTTCACTATTATGGAAATATGGCATTTTGGACACTTTTATCATTTTAACCAGCCCGTATTTATCGCTTCATTCATTCATTGGCATAAAAAATATTTATCCACATGATCTCACATCAAACATGACTTTGTATTTGTTACCAGTCGTATTATTAGTGCCAAGAGTATTCGGCTGTGCCAAGGGTCGAGTACCAGTAGCATTATTAGTGCCAAGAGTATTCAGCTGTGCCAAGATCGAGTACCAGTAATACCCAAACGTGCCAATAACGACTGTTGTGATTGAAGCAATGCGAACATTTTGGCTTGTGTTAAGTTGTGCGAGGTTTGGGAACCATTAGAACCGTTATTGCTCACAAAGGACAAAGCCCAAAGGGATGGAGTATTCACTTTCACATGCATTGTTTCGGATCCTGTCATGATGAGTAGTTAGCAACTGGTAACAATAATAACTTGATGATTACGTTGCAACAGAACCAAAACAGCGATAACTTTGTCGACTGGTAACAAAGAAACCAACGATCTACTTAACAAAGAAAATTAGAGTTTTTTTTACTTGTGTCGACTTGAGAATAACAACCAACGATCGACAAGATCTCATGTCGACTGGTAAATAAACAAAGAAAAGGAACCACACTGGTGTCGACTATTAACAAACCACCAACGATCGACTTGTGTCGACTGGTAACAAACGGTGAACCAGCAAGGATCCTGGTGGAAGTTAATGCTACAAAGGAGTTTATTGATACAATTGAAGTGGTTTACAGAGATGCTGATAATAAACAGAAAGGAGTTAAGTATGTGAGTGTGGAATATGCATGGAAACCTAGTATTGTAACTACTGCAAAGTATTTGGTCACTCTGATCAAGTGTGCAAAAAAAACCCAAAGAACAGCAATGCAACGGTGGAAGGTACTTCTGAGAGTGTGATTAATCCAGTGGTAAGTGCTGATAAAGATGGGTTTACTACTAGTTCTCATAAATCAGCATGGCCAAAAATGGGTCAAATTGGTGGTGTTCCCGAAAGTAATGCATGGCAGCCAACACAAAAGTGGAGTAAAAAGGCAACTGAAGTGAACAAGCCCACTGTTGTGAATAATGATACTGCAAAGAACAAAGAAGACCAATTTGAGGATGAATTCCGTACTTTACAGCATACTATTAACAAAAGTGTTGTAAAAAAATCAAAGCAAAAAGACTTGAACAGTTTTGCTCCTCTGGAAACCTTGGACAAGAATCGGAAACAAATGCAGAGAAAACCTACTGATGAGGAAGCTAAAGTGGTAAAAGGAGTTATTAATGGAACAACAGTGGAAGAGGCATGCAGTGATAAGAATGAGATGTCCGCAAGAATGGAAGAGGATATTGCGATTCCTACTTCACAAAACCTGTAGGATTCGACAACCTACAACCTGATTACTAGCACGGATAACTCGACCACGAAGACGACACACTAGCAGCCTACTTTTATATCGACAGAAAGTAACGAGCAATGCACAAGTAAGTATCCCTAATCGAACCTTGATTAGTTATTGAAAGAATGCGTACATGAGTCGTCCCCCCCTCACCTTCTTTTATAGAGATGAGGGGGAGGGTAAACCGACTCTAACAATGAGTCCTAATGTCGGCTGTAATAACGGGTTGGGCTTGGGACACACGCCAATCAACCGACTCATCTAAATCCTGACATACTTGGCTAATAATGTTTAACACTTAGACCCCTAGACTTATTAATAAGCAAATATAAAGACTAATATTATAACAATTTCCACCTTAGGCTTTATATTAGCCTACACCAACGCTCAGCAACTCCAAGCAGTGCTGAAACTTAAGTCCAGGTACCACCTTCGTCAAGGCATCCGCAGCATTGTGTTCAGTACCCACCTTCAGAACTTCAACCGTCTTTGCTTCCAAGACATCTCTGATAAAGTGATAACGCACATTGATGTGCTTAGTCCTTTCATGAAAAGCATGATTCCCCGATAAGTGAATCGCGCCCTGATTATCACAACTAACTGCGACAGTGTTAAGCTCCACGCCCAACTCTTCCAAGAGTCCCCTTAGCCAAATAGCTTCCTTCACAGCCTCCGTAAGGGCCATATACTCCGCCTCTGTAGTTGAAAGAGCCACCACATGTTGTAGCGTTGCCTTCCAGCTTACAACACATCCCTGTACTAAAAACGCGTAACCAGTGATAGACCTACCTTTATCCGGATCCTTAGCGTAGTCTGAATCAACAAAACCTGTTACGTCCACAAGGTTGCCACGATTTGTCCCAAACACCAAACCCACGTTTGCAGTACCCCGCAAATATTTCAAAATCCACTTCACTGCTTCCCAATGATTTTTACCTGGATATACTATTAGCAAAAGTTTTGTAGAAAAATCAAAGGAAAAAGACTTGAACAGTTTTGCTCCTCTGGAAACCTTGGACAAGAATCGGAAACAAATGCAGAGAAAACCTACTGATGAGGAAGCTAAAGTGGTAAAAGGAGTTATTAATGGAACAACAGTGGAAGAGGTAAGATGTCCTCAAGAATGGAAGAGGATATTGCCATTCCTACTTCACAAAACCAATATGTTGTTTTGATAGAAGATTATATGAGAATGTTGAATGCCTGATATAGTTCTACTTTGGCAGGAGGAAGATCTTGTTGAAAAGCTTGTTAAGGATACCTACTATTGAGGAAACAAAGATATGGCCACTCAGAATGTTTGAGATTTACAAGAAATGATGGGAAGCTAGATGGAACACCGAGTGCCCTATTTTAGGAAGGTAGACATGATGTAATCACTGAAATTTCAAAAATGAATGCTGAAGTGATCGAATTGGTCACTGTTGTTTGTTTGTGTTTGCTGCTCGTATGTCGTTATTTGAGTAGCATGTTGTTTGTTTGGTGTTAGCTCCAATTTCAGTTGTTGTGGTATGTCACTAGCAATGATTTGGATGCTTATCATGTATCTTGTTTTTGAGATAATATATTTTTCACCGTTGCACCAAAAAAAAGTTGAACCAGCAGAAAATGGGAAAAGAAAATTAGGGTTTTGGGATAGGTTGTTTTTGGGAGGCTGTGATATCATGTTAAGGGAAATCACTCAATGAAATATTATTGATAGTTCGGTACATTATAATTATCACAAAAGAAAGTCTAGAAGCCGGCTTAGGCCCATACTACAAATAATTCGACTAACAGTATTTAACAAATGAGCTGTAAAATTACATTTGTACTCTTGACAAAGGATTAAAATGACTTAATTAAGGACATTCGAGAAAAAATCAACCAACATCATGTGTGGTGGTGGATTCGAACCATAAACCCTCAAATATACCTCATGAATCACAATTAGTGTGCTCGAAATGCTAACCAGGAACTTGATAGCCTTAGCTGAAGCCCGAACTTGGTTCTCGGCCATCCTCTTAGCTAAAACAATTGGCATGTTTTCGTAAACCTTGTTTAATTCAGCAATACACATACTTATGTGCGACTTTCCACTCATTTTATCAAGTGACCTCCCTATTCCATTAAACAATTTAACAATCTCCTCATCATCCATTTCACTAACTATGATGTTTTCTTTACGTAATAACATCACATCCTCAATAGTATCAATAATTCCACACATGAAATCAACATATTCGGTTAATTCAAGGCGAAACTTTGGCAGCAAACTATTTTTTGCCATTAAGTTCTCATACGCCACCAAGTTTCTTATTATTTCTTCCGAATCATGATTAAGTGTAAGAACAGGAAGATAACAAACTCGCTCTTCAGGAACAAACTTTATGTTTTGTATGCCTTTGTCTTCCGAGGACAAAACGAACTTCACATTAGCAATATCGTTAAGTTCTGAAACCGAAGGCACATCTATCTCTTCAACCTTTCGTATATCATCGTCCATGCTTTCAGGGATTTTATTCGGTACTGAATTGATGATTTTAATGAATGGCTCAGCCCCTGGTATCTTTTCCGCTAATTTGTTAATAGCTTCAAGTAGGTCTTGCATCGGGTTATTTTGAGCTAAACCACTTCCCGTGCTTTGAATACCAAATTTCTTTTCATTAGAATTTTCATTATTCACGATAGAATGGTACATATAATCAAGTAGATGGTTAACTTGATTAAAACGAACTTCCTCTTTCGTGATATGAAAGGGTGAGTGATACTTACAGAAACTTTGGAACATGTTTTCCAAGTGGTCTTCATTTGAATGAGCATTATTGATCAATAATGCATTTTGAATTTCTTTCAATACAATAAGAGGGATTTGGTTCTCTAACATGAACAAATCTTTTGCTTCTATTGCATCGCCATTAGTTAAATAAGCATTAAGTTGATGAAGCAAGAACAGACCATCAATAGCGAATAACCATGCCAATGAATCGTCATCTCTGTCAAGGTAGAAATCATAGCAAGTGCTTATAATGGGGATGATCTCTTTCACTTTTTTTATTACTTGATCTTCAGAGTCAGAGATTTGATTGGGCTTTAGTACGCTTTGCACGGCAAGGAGCTTGTTTTGTTCCATCTTCTGATAGAGTTCGTGCTGAAAATGGTATAAAGGCCCGAGCCCTATCCGTTGAGGGGCATATGCTTCAGGCTTTTCTTCTTTTCGAGTTTTCGAAACTTCAAATATGGAAACCGGAGGGGTATCAACTGTAAATGCAAGTTGGGTTTTTAAAGTTTTGCTAATTTGATCAACCCATTGTTTGTCTCCGGAGTTTAGTCCCAAAAACCGGTTAATAGAAGCCATTTGATACTAAGTTAGTAAGAAAATATGCTCTGAATATGGATGATCTATGCTACTACGTACTATTTTTCAGTTTAAGTACTTCAAATGTTAGTGCTTGGTCAACCTTAGTTAAACTACTGTAGTTACTCTTCATATGAATCATATCACTCTTTGTGGTCAACAATTTAATCAAGTCAATACCAAAAAATACTAGGTAAGCTATTAACAATTATAAATGATAGAATATGAACCTAGCAAAACCGAACCAAGCTTGTTTAGATCCAAAAAAAAGAGATTATATTATGACCCTGGTGAGAAAGTTTTAAATTCAAATAAAGTTGGTTTCTTATTTCGTTAAAAACAAAATAATAGTCTAATGTAGTTTGTATTGTAATGAAAATAACATAAACTTAGAACGAGACTAAGTATAAGGGCAGAAAGTTTTCTGTTGTCGTGTATATAATCTTTTTAAACATTGTTTAAGTACCAAAAAAAATTATGTGTCTTTTTTCTTAGATTGTCTAAATATGGAAAAGGGGAACCAGGTTCGTGTAACGACTTTCATGTGATATTATTGCTAAATAGTCCTATTCGGTACATATGTTAATTCGGATCATTTCAATTAAAGAGATGAGCTATATTAGAAACTACGTTTTTGTTGCATACTAAAAGAAAAATCTCCACCATCTATCTAGTTAATCTAATACTACGTAATAGAATTAACTTTATTTAATAGGGCAACCTAAGTCCATGTTATTTTTCTTGTCTTTTTGTCTTTCTTATTTATTTATTCATTTTTTTTTCTTTTTTATATTTTTTTTATTTTTATTACACGTTTTTTTCCGTTAAATAACGTTTTTCTTTTATATATATAACATGGACTTAGGTTCCATATTAAATCTTAGGTTAATCTCAACCATTAAATCAAATTAGATGGATAACAAGGATTTATCCCTTAATATGCAACAAAAACTTAACTTTTAGTCCCTAAATAAACTTTTCTCAAAAAGTAATATATAAAAATCTTTTGATTACAATTCAATAATTGATTGGGTTTTGCAAAGCGACTTGGAGAAGCTGACAATATCTTTACCTACAAGGAAGAATTCTAGAAGAGCTAGAGTACTTTAATTATTCTCTTTTTTTAGCAAATGTATTCTTTTTATTATGTTAGAAATATTGATATGTAATGAACTACAAGGACCTAGTTTCACTACTTAGTTAATATAGGGACTTGTTATGTAAATATCTTAATTTTCTGTTAATAATGGTTAGGAGTCAGTATATAAACTCCTTCCCTCTCTCATTTGTATAACAACTTTATGATGAAATAATAAATCCTTCATAATTCTATATGGTATCAGAGCCTTGAAGCTCGATCAAAACCCTAAATCCCCAAATTAAACTTCACATCATAAACCCTAATTTCCCTGAATCGATCACAATGATCTTGATTCTGTACAATTGAATTGTGTTCTTGATTGATTTTAATGGTCAATTGAGTTGTTAGCACGGTTAATTCAGTTAGAAGTTAGTTTTGAAGTTTTCTTGAAAAA